>JANTPZ010003069.1:0-20826 GCA_025593235.1 Vachellia pachyceras
CGTGGTTGATCAATTTGAACCAAGGCATTTTAACTCGGATCGGTCAGTGATGGTCCAAGTGTTAGTGAGTAAGATCAAGGTTATATTGAAGTTTGACCGATGATAATTAAAATAATATAAATCACTTAAAATATATTAGAATATTCATATTTAATTGTAAAAAAACACATTTAATCTTTCTTTAACATGAACAAAGGGGTGTTTGGTTCACTTTGAATAAATGCCTAATTTTTACAATATTACTCAATTTTTACTTAATTTTTTAAGAAAAAATGACAGATAATCTGGAAAATGGTGAATGACAAAGGTTTGGGAAAGTTTCATAATGACAAAGAAGGAACCATTCTTAAAGTGTGGTTTTTGAAATTGGAGAAAAAAGACTTAAATGCCATCAACCATTTTTAAAAGTTACCAATTACCTAGCCTCCGGCCATTGACATCTGGTGCCAGAGCTCCATAAATAGAAATTGGTAATACCTAATGAAATATTGGTAATCTTTATATAAGACTTGTGAATGAGTTAAAAGTATAGATGTTACTCTGTAAATGAAAGTTAATCATGCCAAATAAAATGTTGGTAATTGTTACCTATTTTTGTGATTAATAAAATTAACTCTTTTTTACCCAAAAAGAAAGACCATATCATCACAAGCTTCCAGCTTCTCTTCTTTTTCAAAATTCCCCTCTCTCATTAGCTTTACACTCTCACTTGAAAAAACTTTCCGGCAGATCTTCCATTTTCTGATTTTCATTTCAGGAGTGGAGATTGCAGTTGTCCTGAAAGCGCGAACCTTCTCCCTCCAAAGCCAAGACTTGGTTGTATAAATGGAGAGACAAGAATGGGGAAAAGTTGAAAAAAAATATTTGAATGCGCTTATTTACTTGCTTGATGTTTTCTTTTCCTCCTTCAGCCGTTTCCTCCCAATCTCATCATTCTCCATTCTTCATTTTTCCTGACCGGTCAAGGGACGAAGAATACCAACCCGGATAAGTAGCCCAACGAAGCGGATCACCTGGATTGGTGAGTATTTGGATTATCTTATTTTAAGTGATTTTACAAAGCTCCAGACAAGTATATGGAGACAAACAATTATTCTTGAGTTTATATCGATTTGGTAAGGGTCATGTAGGGTTGGGTTTTCCTGTTATGGAGGTTGCCCGGACTGGTTAGGTGGGTTGGTCGACAGGTTTTGTTCCAACCCGGGCTAGTCTAGTTCGATCTTCATATTCCAACTGTTACCTTTAGTTACATAAATCTTGCCCAGCAGAACCCATTTTCAATACTTGTCTTCACAACTAATCATATACACAGTAATTTCTCTGCGATACCTGCATCAAATATACTGGAATTGCAGTAACCACAACAGAAAAAGTTTTACCAGCATCATTTTCAAATTCAACATATTGTCATTGAGAACCACACTGAATAAATGATATTAATGGTGAACAAACACTCTGCTTCCCATCACATAAATAATGATTCAATAGTGAACTACTTAACCTCAGAAAAATGACATTTCATTTGAGACTTTAAAATATTAAACTTGTATGGATGCAAAGAAGCATTGTCAAACTAATAAATAAAGCTTCCAAGCAATAAGAGGAAGACACGGAAACAAAAAGATGAAATCACGAAGTCAAACATACCACATGTAATAATCATATTTGCCTGCATGTCCATGGAAGTCCTAATGCAAATCAGCAAGTTGACTCTTTAATTTCAAGTGGTCCATTGCAAATTCTAAGTGGTCCAATCATAAATGCAAGGTCCAAAAAGATTGGGGAAGCATTAAATGGGCCAGTGCAGGAGATTTGGGTGAAGCAAATGACAATTGGATCAAATCTGAATGGAGAAGCTTAAAAGATCACTAATCTCATTTAAGTTGACAATGGAGCTGGAGAGTAAAGTTTTGGGAGTAGAGACTTGAAACTAAAGAGTTTGGACCAAATACTTCATATGGGAGGACTTATTTGAGCTTAAATAAACACATTTTATACTTTAAATATTATCATATTTATGGGTTTTTTCTCTTTCTCTCTAGAATGCATTTCAGCACAAAAGCACAAGAATGTATTTTTTTTTTCTAAATCACTTCTAAAAAGCTTGATATGGGTAGTAAAAAGTTGGAGCCATAAATAGACAAAGTGCTTGGCTTATTTTGTAACTTCTTTTATATATTTATTGATTGTTGACTAGTCAGTATATTTCGGCTTCTCAATTGTAAATTCTGAAAACAAAAATTAAAAAAGAGAAAAGAAATAAATTTGTTTATCTGTAGGTTGGATTTTCGCTAAAATGCAAAAACATTTAATAGAATGCAAACCATTTTATATTTGTCTACGAAATCGACTTAACAATAAAATAAAAAAAACTTATGGAACCATTGAGTTGCACAATCGGAAGGCACAACATGATTAAGCCTTAAACAATATGCATTGACTATTTTAATTTTTAATACATTTTCATTTATCGTAAAAATATCAAATAGTTACTCTCTACCATGTGGATAGTCCTTTCCAATCATGAATCGCCCAATGAATTTGATATTTTTTTAATAATATAAATTAAATGACTCCATTAAAATTTAGTCCGATCCCAATAGATAGAAATATATTTGAAACAGAATAGTGATCAAAAGAACTACGAAGATGAAGAACTACAATTGAAAATGACCAAATATTGTCTCCTAACATTATTTTAAATGCAGTTTTTTTAGGGAAACAAACACAAGTATTTAAAAAATAACTAACTTGCCTAATTTCTTTAATATACTCAAATTAATTATGTCTTATATCAAGTATTGGAGAGAGTATTTATTAAAAATAATTATACCATATTGTTAGTCGAATGATTATTGGTACTTCGCTTTATATAGGAGATATATACTATATTTAGGAGAGTAAGATATATACTATATTTAGGAGAGTAATCTAAAAGAGAAATACGTGTTAGGAAAAAAATCTAATATTAAATTGGTTTCATGTAAATAAATTAATTTTGGACATGTTAAGAAATCTCTTAGTTATAATTATAATGGCCTTGTGACCGAGTGGCATGGAGATTTCTTTAAAAGTGGCCATTGTGGGTTGAATTCCATTTATAACTTTAAGTGTTTAGTGTTTGTGTCTCAAGTTCTGTCTGATTTTAGCAGTATGAAAGTAAATAAGTTGGTTGAGCACCAAATTGCAATTATGAAGCCCATTTATCCTATTTGGATAATTTTTATAAAACTCAATCAACCATGATTCATTCTCTTCCCATTTGGTGCCCCTAAATTTTCTACCAAGATATTTTGCAAATGTTTCTTCTTATTTCTCAGCCAAATTTCTTATTCTGGATTTCAACTATCAATTCGAATAAACCATTTTTTTCATTCTGATAAAAATTTATTTTAAGATATTCATATGAAGTCAAACAATTTCAAGACTAAATATACCAGGCCTGATTCAGATAAGAATTCTTTCACCCAAATAAAGTTGATTTTCACATATTCGATGGAATTACTTCTCTATAATCAGTTGTATAGATAACAAGGAAATTTGATATCTCCAATTGTATCAATCATTTTCAAAAGCTAATTCATTTAAAAAAATTCAAGAAAAGAATTTCAACAATTAATCCAACGTATTCACCAATGCAGAAGATAAACATACCAATCTTTTAAACTTATCAATCACTAAAACCACTTTTAAAATTTAAGACAAAATTTCCCCTTAAAAATAAGATATCCAAAAATTTTAATAACAATTAATTCAGCAATTCAAGCTAGAGGAGCAAGTAATTCTCCACCATAACATCTAAACCATGCTGTTTCAAAATTTTCTAACATCAACACACTATAATATTGAAATTTCCATATTCAACAACAATGCTTAAATTGTTTAGTATTTAGCCATTTCAAGAGATTCACGTCTCCAAGCATGACTCTGGGGTGGTGGATGGGAGCTGCGTGAAACTTTGAAAATGGTGGTGGAAGATTCGAGGCGAGCATTGCAACAATGGAGGCCACATAAATTCCCTACTTTGAAGTAATTAATTGATTCCGGGGAAATAAACATGTCAACGCTTTGATTCTCCACTTCTCTCTGACCTTTTTTTTTTTTTACTTTAATTAACTAAAGTCAATAAACTCAGTAGGCTTAGATTTTAACTACGAGGCCAATGAATGAAAATGAATTTTCCCTCTTACCCAGTGGGCTTACGTGATCACAAGAGATAGTGACCTTGATATGATTTAAAAAAGTGTGTTCGTGCGTTTTTTGGGGGGGGGGATTTAGGTTCTGCTGGCTATTCCATTGACAAAAGTTGGCCAACTAAAAAAAGGGTAGAATATTAAGGAACAAACCCTCTAAAAATTCTTATTCTTCTATATATGCTCCTCAAAAATCTATTTGGATCCCTCCCATAAATAATGGGGTTTTGCATAATCAGATTGTGGTAGTAGTGGTGGTGGTCCCAAATAACCCATACAGCTTCCTTCAGGTTTCTCATTGTTTTCCGTCTTTATAATCATTTCATGCACTTGTATATATCAGTGAACAACTCTGTTCATGTCCTCCATAATTCACAGATACAAATTGTATCATTTTCGTCTTTGTATGATAAAAGAAAAGACACTGCATATCAGTTCAGGAATATTTTTACACCCACAATCTTAATACTCATTGTTAGTTGTCAACTTTTCTTGGAAGATATTGTTTTTAATTGGCATATTGAGATATCATTTGTAGTTTAATCGTAGGGGATCGGAGCTCTTCTGTAAATGGAAGGTCATAAATTCAATCTCACTTATAACTCAGGCCATTAATATATGCCCTTCTTATTAAAACAATATATCAATGAATTTCTTTAAATTATTACTTCCGGTCGTCCTTAATATAATAGTCAATTATTTTTTTTTAGATTAAGAAAGCTAATTAAATTATATTTTTATCATTTTTCTCCAATATAACTTATAAATTGATATATAATCTAATTATTCATATATAAGTATTTCAGAATACATAAATAATTTATTTAGCTTCTTTAATCTCCTCGAAAAACTCAATTAACTCTCATATCAAGAACCGGAAGTATGATATTATATAGAACCTTGCTTTTTGGGCTCAACAAATTCTTCTCACTCGTGTAAATTATGTTTTTCTATATCATATTAATGCAATCTATATATTCTTTATATTTTTTAACCAAAAAAGGAATCAGAGGTGGCATAAAAATAATTGTCAACTCTCTTTCTAGAAACTTGCATATTGGGAAACAAGAAATGCTTTGTAAGATGAATATGTACAAACCAAAAGTTTTTACAAATAAAAAAAACCATCCATTGCTATCTTTTAATTACTTGCCATAAATGTTTACCTTTATTTGCTCCCCTGTGTACTCGAATTTAAAAAGTGCATAGTATTACGTAATATATTCCCTTTCGTTACTGAAAGTGCATTTTCTTTCCACTTTGTTTGGATGGGGAGAAGGTGATGGAGGGGGAAGAAAAATGATCCCCTCCCCCCATTTGGTATGAAAACTTGGAGGGGCGAGTTAAATTTTGACTTACCAATCCCTCCCCTTCCCTTATTTTGCATCCCTCCAAAATGGGGTTTTTTTGGAGGGATGCAAAATATCATAACTAATATGCCTTCAATATTCTTTGTCCAACTTCTCACACTTCATTTTTCCAATCTTTATATCTGCTTCACCATGCCTGAATAGGAGCGATGTGGGTAGAGAACAAATTTTTCTAGTCTTCATTTTCCAGTCTTTCCTAAGATAAGTTTTACTTTATTTGGAATACTTGGAAGCAGTGTTGTGGACAGTGACCAAAGAAAAGAAATTATTTAAATCCTTTTTTAATTATTTAAGTAAATTATATTATTAAAATACCTTAATCATTGTTTTAATTAAATAAATAAAAGGAGGGACTAATTTTTATGAGTAATTTAAATAATTTGTATAAGTAAATAAATATAAATCAACATATAAGGGTAAATTGGTTATTAATTTCCCCCTCTTTCCTTTCTGAATCAAACAAAAGATCAATAAAAATCTTTCACATTACTTCCCCTCTAATCAAACCAAACAAGGTAATCTTATACCTTTCCATCCCCTCCCTTTCCCCTCCATCAAACCAAACATAGCCTTCAAGTCAGAGATGGAATATTGGAGACATCAAGGTTTGAGATCAATAACCAGAATGATTTAAGATGTTAATTATCTTATAATCATCTTTTTTGTTGTGGGAGTAATCACCTCTTTTTTAACATTTGATGTTAATTATTAAGGGTGTTACATAGCTCATTTATATAAATCTAATTCAAAGAGCTAAATTTGATCTCTACAGACATCTTAAAGCTCGTTTGGGTTAAGAATGGAAGGAATAGCTTTTGCATAAAATTGAGTTTTACACTACAAAAAATAGTGTTTTGCAGCGGCTGTTTTGTTGCATTTGTAACAGTTATTACTCTACATTTGCAGTAATTATTGAGTGTTTCAACATCAAAATACTCATTTTCAAATTTCTAGTTAAATTTACAATCACTTCACAAAATTGACTTTCAACGATGATAACAAAAGTCACCACTAAAGGACAACATCCGGAGACTTCAGTTAATGAGATGCGTGCTGAGCTCCGACCACAGCCTAGACTGCACAAGACAACCCGTAACTCTCACAGTCCCCACGAAACGATAGGCCTGCTGATCAAGAGACTGAGGTCAATCCGATCCTTGATACTTCAGGCAATCAAGACTGGCTTAATTATAGCCATGTGACCACCGAGGTTAGAAAAAAAAAAAAGGTACTTTCTTATTCCGTTAAGGCTATTCAACTAGTGTAAATAGACAATGGCCCTCACCAATATCCTTTGGCCAAGGAAATTTCAGATGTTAGAAGTTTAATATACTCCGACTAGGATCTCTAGATAATACATTCCCACAGGGAAGAGCTCCAATGTGACGATGAGCTAGCGACGCTACTTCATATTGCGAACAATAAGCTAACTATAAGCATTTTGTTCGAATCAAATGTTAGCCATATATGCTAAGATTTGTGATGATTTGTAGTTGGTAGTAACTAAACTATGATTTTTTTTTTTTTAACATTGATATTACTCTCCAAGCGTTAAGCTTGTCTTTCTATTTAAAAAAACATCATTTGTACATTAATTTTGACTTAACTTTATTTAAACACTAGATATTTAGTAATTTTAAACTTTTTTAATTTGAATTTTATTATTAGAAGAAGCTGCCTTTTATATATATAATAAATAAATAATACCAAATTTCACTAAAAAATAAATTAAACCAGGTGTTAGTAGCGGTTTAAAGCCGCCACTAACGTTGAAACAAATATTGCATTACCTCTGGTAAAATTTAGTTGCAAAACAACAACAAATACAAATTTAGTAATATTAATTAATATAATATTTAATTATTTTAATTAATTATCAGCGGTTCTAAATTGCTAGAATTTCGAATTTTATAAAAGTAATTACTATAATATTTAATTAACTAGCAGCGGTTGTGAATTGCTACACGTGGGAGGGGATGGTTGTTAGTAACTTATTGTAATCAGTACTAATAGTCTACCCCATTTAAAAAAGCGGTAGAAAAGTTCTTTTAGGCAAGTTGGGGTAAATATGTAAAGGAGATTATCTTATTTTACGGAAAAATACTATTGAATATGTGTTTGGATTTTGCAAACGTTGAGCTAAATAGGCAAATAGTTTAATGGCTTGCAGCAGTTTAGGTAGTGATTCAAAACCGCTACTTCATTCAACCATTAGAAAATTTGAACGCAAGTGTTTCCTATAGATTAACATGCCAAATCTCATTTTTCACTCTCATTAATACTCCATTCTCAGTGATCTTGACTTCTGACCAATATATCAGCAATGTATACAACAAGGATGAAGTTATCTCATAAGTCTCTACAATATTTGTCGAGTTGAAAATTTTTTGAATTTTTCTACTGCACAAGGCACGGTCAATAGTAAGATTTTTTTGTCCATGTCATAAATATAATTTCAAGAGAGGGCAGCCAAGAGATGTTGTCAGAATGCATTTGTGTTTGTATATGGGTCACCCTTAATAGATTAGACATAAAACACATTTTGAAGCAAAAGCGTTAATGAGCAAATCTGTGGGAACAAAGTTGTTATTTTCCCTAAAAGTTTAAATTTGAAAATAAAATTGGACTTACGTGAGAACAGTTTTCTAATGGGCAGTTATTATTCTTTTATTTGATAAAGGATAATGCCCACTTACAGAGATTGGCAAACGCACAAAACATTTTTATCTCCGTTATGTGACAGAAACTCTCCTTCTCTCCAAATTTTTTGTTGTGTATCATTTTGAATCCACTCTTGTGATCCAAATAACATGTGGGTAGCTGTAAACTGAGTTGGATTCTACAGGTATGCCCGAATTCTTCAGTGGTATCAGAGCAATTGAGTTCCTGAGGCATTTTTTTTCTGTTCATATGAGTTTTGCAAGCATGTTCATTGCAATGCAATGCATATGTATATTTTGTTGATTTCTTGTATAGCTTGAGATTCCATGAAAATATTACCGCTTAATTTTCATTTAGATTTCAAGAATTTCTGCAATCTATGTATTTGTGGTCAGAAGTCGTATGCCTGTAGACTAAAACGATGAAAACAAAAAATGAAATGAGAAACTGAAAGAAAATGAAACCCATAAAACATTCACATATGGGTCCTTATAAAACAAGCATTTTAGGCTTAGAAAATAAATCTATTGTACAGTGCTCATCAAAATGAAGATGTGGACACCAAGAACACAAAGAACGGACACTAGACGGTGAAGTTACGGAGGAAAAACAAGTTGGGTGTTCCATCGCATTTTTCCAAAGAAATCGAAAGATCCATACTTCAAAAATACTCCTATTGTGTAGATGAGACAAAGAAATAGATACCAAGAATGCAAAAAAAAAAGGACGTCAAATGGTGGAGAAATGGAAGAAAATGAGTCTCATTTGGTCCCTGACCCAGCTAGAGGTCAAGGAAAATGAATAGTGACGTTGGTATCAACCAAGTGAAGTGCGGATGGGTCAGGTAGGTTAACCCGACCCACAAGGGTAAAATCCGAAATGGTGCATTTTGGATTAGTCCAAAACGATGATGTTTTGATGTGCCCAGATCCGCCTCTCAGTCGCTCGAAATGGTGTTGTCTTAGCGCCAGTGAAACGATGCATTTAACTTATATAAGAAAAAGAGAAATCTATCAGTTTGTCCAAGATAAAGCCCAAACAAAAAAATCAAAATAATAATAATTGTTTACGATTTGGGCCACGATGAGGCCCAAATAAAAAAATAACAAACAAAAAAATCGATGTAGGATTGGGTCAAGAATATGCACAACTCTGTCTAGCCCAAACAAAAAAAAATAAATTTAAACATAAAAAGGTAAATAAAAGCATAAGGGAAGCGACGTGGCGCGTGAGGCCATGTGGCATGACTACAAGACATGTGGAGCATCACATCAAAACCAGGATGGCATGTTGAATCCAATGGGACGGCGCGTGCATGTCACCCGCCACCTCCAAGAGTGGGCATGTCCCATTTTCGGATTTTTTTCAGGATTTAATCTTCTTGGGGTGCTTGAGGGCGCGTATGACCTCCAAATGAGACATGGATTGTTCTTGAAGATCCCAAAATTCAAGATCTTCATTTTGATATGCTATTTGCATATTTTAGGGCAATTCAGGATCTTTTTTATGTAAGTTAGTGCTCAATTGAGGATTTCTTGAAAATTTTTCTAAATAATAATTCCAAATTCATTTTTTAAGGAAAACAATGGAGCAAGAATTCTCAAAAAGCACTGAAACCCTGTCTTACGGATCAATGTACATTGAATATGTGGATGAACATATTCCTAATGAGGATCCTGAACAAGAATTAGAGGAGGATTTTGAGGAAGACCTAGAAGAAGAGGATCCTTAAGAGGATCCAGAGGAAGACCTTCAGGAAGACCCCAAGGAGGATCCAGAAGAGGATCCTGATCAGAACCTTGAGGGAGGTCAAGAGGAACCTTAAAAGGTCTACTCTAACCCTAGTCCTAAATCTTTATTATCATTCACTTCAAAACCTCAAGATTGTGATGAAGAGGTCGATCAACCTTTTTCCCCTTCTATGGCTACGACAATTGCATAATATAATGTAATGAGAACTGCCAGAGTTAAGAATATAAAAATCATATATGGCACATTGCAAGCTATGTCAACGACATAATTGACAATGAAATTGCAGAATTCTGTATGAATGTCATGATGAAGTATTGTACAGCAGTTAGAGCTGCAGGCACCTTCACATTAACGGCCATGTGGGTTGATACAGTAAAGAGAACAACAAGATTGATGCTGAACAAGAATAAATACTTTAGAAGACTAAGGAAACAAATAGTCGATTATTGTATTACAAATATCTAAAGATGTATTGTTGTACTTTAGGTTTATGTATTTTCCCTCTATGTTTTGTTAATGTGTTCAGAACATGACCTGGTGTATTGTTATGACTTCATGCATTGTTAAATGTCACATGTTTAGTTTATATGAATTATTGTGAAATAGTTATTGTTTTCACATAATGTATTGCTATGATATCTTTTTTATAAGTGGGAGTTTCTAGAAAACGAGACTTCTAACAGTTAACAATTAATTTAGAAAGTACTTATATAAAATTCTTGAAAGAAAATAATGTAGTTACTGTATTTGTGTAATGGGAGTACAAACGTATTCTCTTGATCACATATCTAGTGATGAAATTATCCTTTTGTCAAAAATGATATAAGTATAAGACATTGTCTGCTGTGTTGTGCTATATAATCGTTGTAAACCCAGCTGTATATTAAAACATTTGTTAATACAAAATATTGTCACGTTACACTTGGAAATGGCAACAAAAAACATAATTGTTGAGCTAAACAAAGGGGATAAGCTAAATAGTGAAACTGAGATATCTGGCACCGCAACGTGCAGTATATATTGGAGGAACAGGAGGCCCTTGAGCCACTAACCACTATTTTGGTGAAACCTAAAATTGGGACTACATGCCAGCATAGAAGGAACCTAGAACTATACCAGGCATGGAAAAAGAAGAACGGCATTGCAAAAGTCACCCTACTGAGCACAATGGAAAATGACCTAATTTGTTAGTATGATAAACATTCAACTGCACATACCATATGGGCGGCTCTCAGAGATAAGTTTGATGGAATGTCAAGTTTGACACATATAAGCTTTAGGGCAGTACTCACATAAAACAGCATCTCTGAAACATGTCAAACATGATAAGACAGCTCTAAGAAGCTGGACACACTCTAACTGATGAGTAGTAAGTTCAGGTTGTAATCAAATCACTTCCCCATGGAATTATATGAAAGTGAACTTAACCCATAACAATAACATCATCACTTTTGATGATGTTGTGAAACATCTTGAGCTTGAGGATGAATGGTTGGAGGCATATAAGACTTCTAGGCATGCCTATTTTACTGAAAATGTAGGCCCTTCCAATACCAAGCCCAACTTCAAGAAGGGAAAGAAATTTTGTGAAAAAGGCAGGAATGATGTCCCTAGATTCAAAAGGGGCAGAAAGCAAGTCAAGAAGAAGGGAAATAAAGGCAGCAAGAAGAAAGTTGACTAGAATAAGGTCAAATGTTATACTTGTCAAAAGATGGGTCACTTTGCAATGGACTGTCCTGAGTGAAATGGCCATGAAAAGGTACCAGTGAATCATGTAAATTCACATATTTCTTATGTTTTGAGTACTTCTTTTCTAACTGAACATGTATCTTCTTGAATTTTGGACTCAAGATCAACAGACCATGTAGCGAAGGATCAAGGGTACTTCGTGGATTACCGTTGGTTGCCGCAGCAATGCAAATGGCTTTATGTGGGGAATAATGTAAAGATAGAGTTCAAAGGCATAGGCACTTGCAGACTAGCTCTGCATGGTGGAAAGACCTTAATCTTACATGATGTCCTTCATACACCGGACATTCGATAGAATTTAGTTTCAGTACTATGTCTTTTGAATTATGGGTTTGATGTAAACTTTTATGGCAAAGTTGCAGACATTTTTAGCAACGGGACATTTTATGGTTTAGCTTTTCGCTCAAGAAAGTTCTTTGTTTTAGATGTTATTGGTGATTTCAATGCGCATGACTATTTCATTAGTTCCTCTAATGTAAATGTTGATATGAATATCTCGCATGATAGATTACGGCACATAAACCAGAATTGAATGATTAAACTAGCAAGAGAAGGTTTACTAGGTGAAGTTCCAAACATTGAAATGTCATTGTTTGAAAGTTGTTTAGCTAGCAAGGCAACTAGCAAGCCTTTCAGTATAGAAACTAGAGCTGAAAATCCATTAGATTTGATCCATTATGATATATGTGGTCCAATATTTGAGCCTAAGCTCAAGGCACGGAGCTTGGTACTTTATTACCTTTACTGATGATTTTTCATGATATAGTCACATCTATTTGATTTCACACAAGTCTGAAGCACTAAAGTGCTTTAGACAATACATGAATGAAGTAGAGAATCAAATAGAATGTAAAATTAAAGTGTTACGTATTGATCGAGGTCATGAATACTTATCCGATCAATTCAAAGAGCTCTGTGAAGAGAAAGGGATAATTAGGTAACTAACTATCCCTGCTACTCCACAACAAAATGGAGTTTTGAAAAGATGAAATAAAACTCTTCTAGATATGGTTAGGTCAATGATGACTTAAGCAAACCTCTACCAATTTCGTGTTGGGATTAGAACGTATACACACAGTGGAAGAAACTCTAATCCCTCTTTTGGATCTATCAAAGGTGTTGAGGCAAAGTAATTAAAATAGTACCTTATTTTTTGCAGTTCTTGAATTCGCAGCAAGCAATAATCTTTTCATGATGCTTGGAAATATGATCTCTAGGAGCTACCTTATTTGATCGCCTCCCTCTACCGCTATGCACGCGAACAGTCCCTAACAATGGTAACGTGCTAGGGCCTTGGTTTCACTCTCTCTAGGGTTTTGGTGGCTCACTCAATCAAATTCGAAAATGCATACCCTCTATTGCTCGTGAGTCCTCATATTTATAGAAGTTATGGAGTACATTATAATTCAAAATTAATCTTTTATTAATCTTAAAAATACAAATTTGGTAAAGATATTCAAGATTAATCTTTTATTAATATTGAAAATCCGAATCTTAAAATATATTCAAAATAAATATTTTTTAATCTTGAAATTTGAACTTAAAAGGTATTCAAGATTAATTTTTATTAATCTTGACATTCAAATTATGAAATTTGAATTTGGATTAATCTGATTTAATCAAATCATATCTATTAAATTAATCCAAACAATGAGCTAATCAATATAATTTATCTTTATAAATTAAATTCAAATATAAATGTTAGTTATTTAATTTATCAAATAAATTAAATATTAAAACTAACATACGTTAGTATTATCCATATAATATTGATGTAATTTTGAATTTATATATAATATATAATTCAAAAAACCTTAGAATTAAAGCACATGTTGGGTTTGTTCTTGCAAGCGACCCTGTAGGCCCACTGATGAGCCTTGTAGTAGGGGCTATAGTTCAATCAAGAGAATAAAAGAATAAAAGAAAGAAATTGAATAACAATCTAACACAAGTATCACAATCTGGATGACATCAACCGATCATAATCATCTTCTATACATATAAATCATAGACTCTAGCTGCCTAGAATTACAATCTAGATATAGAGATTGGAAAGTGAAATTAAAATAAAAGAACTCCCCTAATTGCTCAAGAACTCTGGTTAGTTTCATCATCACCCTCGGACGATGTACTTAGCCACTCATAGTTGGAAAATCAACTCCCCTGATTAAATGAGAACGTGAGGCGAGCGATGGCGAGGAGATGGAGGCGCGAAGCTCGTCGGCGCAAGAGGTGCTTCAAGGAAGGATAAATGGATGAAGATAAAATCAGTTTTTGCTCCCTCCTCCATGCGGCGAACTGCCTCATGTGTGTGTGTAAATGAATATATACAAAGTGGTGGCCAAGCTGTTATGGTTTCAATAATGAATGGATGCACGCCGCTTGAATGGAAGCATTAATCAACTTGTGTGTGCTGCCTCCTCTTTCTCTTGTGGCATGATGGGTATATATATACCCATAAAACAAACTGACCTAATAATAATAATAATAATAATAATAATAATAATAATAATAAGACAATATAAAATAAATAACAAAACACAATAAAATAAATGGATTTATGAGTTTGGTCTTTGATTTGAATTCTAAACTCAGAATCTTAGATTTTTTAATTTGAACTCAGAATCTTTTAAAATAATATTGCTAATTTTCCAAATATATTTAATTTCAATTTATCTTTGAATCTCAATTTCTTCCAAAAATATCCTTAAGTGCCTTTAATTTCACATAATAATTATTAATCATAATTAATGTAATTAAGCTCTATAAAAGCCCAATAATAGCACTAAAATCCCCTAAAATGCTATAAATTCTCTTAACAAAGTGTGATTATTTCACCCACATAAAGTTAGCAGTAAGCTAAATTGAGTATTAGCCCATAAATCACAAGCGGCCTCTAGTAAGACTTTGTGACTACCCAAATCATATGGGGATTGTTAACACGACACAACCTTTCATGCAACCACATCACGTCCCTTTTGTCACATGATATCTAGGTCAAGGATGAGTCATGGATGATGTCATCATCCTATTCTTGACCATTACTTTTTCGATCCATGAGTAGTATGATCTCATAAATGAAAACTCCTTTTTGTTACAATATAGCCATACATTTCTCAGACTGACTCATCGAGTGGCCCAATAATATATCTCAACTAATAGGACGGACAAATCCTAGCTAGATCAGTCACATTCCTCTGCATGAAAGATCCCTAAGCCCGATCATATCCTTTATCATCACCGATCAAAGGTGACTTTTGACTAAGTCAAAACTTAGCAACTCTTATGTAGGAATCCATGATGATTTCAGGTCAAAGGGCGTGGTGATGTGATTACATATGAGATAAGCTAATGACTTAATCCATGCAGCTTTCTCATAGTGGGTTGGTCTAGCCCCTTGTACTCTTACAAGTACCTATGACTTTGACTCGTATCTTTATACCTTATTAAAGTCATACTGGTATTACTTTAAGACAATCTTCATAATTTGTCCATGGATACAATTATCATAATAAATATGTAAAAGCTATTATCATTAAATGGGAAAAATACATTAAAATAAATAATGTTTAAGGTATAATGATTGGGCACAATTTCCAACATTTCATATTAGGGTGATGCTTTATTAACAGCAGCCTTCATACTTAATCGTGTACCTCAAAATCGGTTACTTCCACCCCTATGAATTATGGACAAAATGCAAGCCAAATCTAAGTATCTTAAGACCCTAAGGGTCAGCTGCATACATTCATGATGATGCTCATAAATATGGGAACTTGGGTCCCAAAGGAAAGAAATGTATCTTTATAAGATACTCAAAAGAATCAAAGGGATATGTTTTCATAGGTGAAAATGAAGATGGAATAGTAACTTAAATTGATTCAAGAGATGCCGTATTTTTGGAAAGTGAATTTCCTGACAGAGGAGAGATAGATCGTACAGTATCTCTTTATGAGATATAAGAACAAGGTAGTATAGATCGATCTAATGATCCCCAATCGTCTCAATATATCAATCTGAGTGGCTGATCAAAAGGCTCAAAAAGGCCTCTACAAAAGCCGAAACAAAAGAAATGAAAGAGACAAGAGGTTTTTACAAGAATGAGTGATAGGGGAAATGTACCAGGGAAGCACTTCCCAATAGAGGGGGAAGCACTCATGGTTACTCTGGATGGTGATGATGAGTCATATTCTGTACAAGAAGCCTTGTCGTGCCCTATTAAGGATGAATGGAGGAAAGCAATGAAAGAAGAGATTGATTCAATGAAAAAGAATCATGTCTGGAAACTTGTTGATCTACCAAAAGGTCGAAAGGCCATTAAGAACAAATTGGTTCTCAAAATAAAAAGAAAAGTGGATGGAGCAATTGACAAATACAAGGCACGTTTGGTAGCGAAAGGATATACACAACAGGAAGGTATCCATTGTGAGGACACCTTCTCACCTGTTGTGTACTTTAATTTCATAAGAATGATTCTAACAATAGTAAATAATTTAGATTTGGAGTTACATCAAATGGATATGAAAACTACATTTCTAAATGGAGACTTAGATGAAGAAATCTATATGGAACAACCATGAGGTTTCATAAAGAAAGGTTTAGAAAGCAAAGTTTATAAGCTCAAAAGGTCCATTTATGGACTAAAGTAATCATCGAAGCAATGGTACTTGAGGTTTCACAAGGCTATAACCTCCTATGATTTTAAAATGATTGAAAAAGACCATTGTGTCTACATTAAGCAGCTTGATGATAACTTTGTGATGTTGTCATTATATGTAGACGATATATTATTTGTTAGAAATAGCCTAAATTCGATCTTAGCTGTTAAAAAATGGTTGTCATTGAATTTTAAGATGAAAGATATGGGAGAAGTATAATACATACTTTGAGTTAAAATCCAAAGGGTCGCTCAAAGAGAGTTCTATCTCTTTCACAAGAGAATTACATTAAGAAAATTCTCGAGCGATTCAACATAAGTGACTGTAATCCCTTAGACACCCTAGTAACTACTGGAATTAGCCTGAATCTTGAAATATGTCCCAAAACTAAGACAACCAAGAAAAGAATGTAAAGAGTTCCATATGCTAGTGCCGTTGGAAGTCTAATGTATACAATGATGTGTACAAGAGTAGATATTTGTTTTGCAGTTGGACTGGTA
Organism: Vachellia pachyceras; assembly: GCA_025593235.1. NCBI lineage: Eukaryota > Viridiplantae > Streptophyta > Magnoliopsida > Fabales > Fabaceae > Vachellia > Vachellia pachyceras. The sequence continues at coordinate 16,884 of JANTPZ010003069.1, forward strand.
AGTGGATTCCAGTCAAATCCTGATGAACAACATTGGAAAGCTGTGAAAAAGAATTATGTGATACTTTGGGGCATATTAAATTATGTACTAACATATCAAGGAAGCGATTTGCGGCTCGTTGGATATTCCGATGCTAATTTAGGCAAAGACAAAGTTGAACAAAGGTCAACTTCTTGTTATACCTTCTTGCTAAATAATGGCACCATAAGTTGGAGTAGCAAGAAACAGACGTGCATAGCTCTACATTCTATGGAAGCTGAGTTTGTGGCATGTATTGCAACAATGTAGGAGGCTATACGGCTGAAAAAATTTATTGAAAACCTTGGATTTGGAGATGAGAATACCGATCCTATGTTAATATATTGTGACAATACTGCAGTCATAGCCTACACAAAAGGTCCCAGATATCATAGTAATACTAAGCACATTGATATTAAGTATAACTTTGTGAGAGATTATGTAGCACATAAAGTGATTAATGTATAATACATTTATGGCCACGGATCCCTAACTAACCTAATAGCCAAAGAAATGTTTGAAAAGCATGTAAAGGTTATTGGTATGCGCAAAATGTAAAATTGCAGACATTGTGTATTAAATTTATTATTAAAGTATTTATTTTTATCATTGATTTATGCATCTACGTACAAGTATACAATGTCTAGTATGTCATACAGGCAAGTGAGGTAGGCTTTCTCACACAAGCAACTGCCTTTGATACTCAGAAGTAGTATGCAATGATGAGACATTTGTATTCACCAGTAAGACAACAGGAATGCTGATATGGTAGAGAAGAAACACAAATTATGTCACCTCGGCAATAGTGTAGCATATCGAGATGAGATCCAATATATATGTAAATCATGGATCGAATCATGGAAACCCCCTACCATGATACCTGTTACCAAACAACAAATTCTTCAATATTAACATCACATAAGATGAGAAAGGTAGAAGAATTTGGGTTTAGATGTTGGGAACATTTAGACTAAAAGTCTATGCAGTGTTGATAATAAGTATCAAAATGACGTATGCTCTTATAGTATAAGAGAAACACCATAGCATGTGATTAATATCACATGTGATAAAGAACCACAAAAGGGAAGCAAGTGAATGGATCCATGTTTCGTTGCTGTGTGAGTCTTAAGAAATTAATATTTCTATTTATATCCTTTAACTTTGGCATTATCATGGAGGTATACTTGAATGAATGGTACCTTAATATACATCCTATGATCATGATGGATATGATATAAGGTACTATGTTTAAAAAGCGGTTGATGTATATCAAATTGATACATAGCAAAAGAAAGATTACCTGAAAAAATGCACAACTATATTGGTGTTTGTGACATATCCCTTATGATATCAATTTTATGATTTCATAAGTGTGGACACCATGCATATGAGAAAGACGATCTAAGTCTTATACTGACATGAGAATGATCAAATTCATCAAGTGAAAGTGTATTTTTGGTTAAATCTAGGACATATAAGGCAGAATACTAATTCAAGCTACACGAAGAAAGATTGTCTTGTGTTGATCATGTGAAAGGTATTTATAGTACAAACATCTAAAAGACATCATGCTCATGCGGTCAAGGCAAAGCACTTAGTATAAAAGGAAGAAGAGAGAAGGACAAGGTCCACAATTCCTAATCCACCGAATGTGAGTGGGAGATGTTGGAATATGGGTCATCTTTGATGGATTAGGCCCAAAACACATTTTGGGGCAAAAGCGTTAATGAGCAAACCTGTGGGAACAAAATTGTAATTTTCCCTAAAAGTTTGAATTTAAAAATGAAATTGGATTTATGTGGGAACAGTTTTCTGATGGGCAGTTATTATTCTTTTATTTAATGAAAGATAATGCCCACTTATAAAGACTAGTAGATGCACAAAACATTTTGCTCTCCCTTCGGTGACAGAAACTCTCCTTCTTCTCTCCAAGTGTTTCTGTTGTGTATCATTTTGGATCCTCTCTTGTGATCCAAATAATGTGTGGGTATCTATAAACAGAGTCGGATTCTACAAATACGCCTGAATTCTTCAATTTGAAATTTAACCACCTCCCAGAAAGTTATATATTTTGGGTATTCCATGGAGAAAGAATCTAGTCTTACAATTTTACAAGCCAAAGTCCATGAAAACCATGGTGATCCCATTAATGAGCAGTGATTGATTCTTTTAGGGTTATGAGGAAGTCATAGTAGATGAAGTATAGGTCCTAGAACCTTAGTTCACGAGGAATGAAGAAGCTTGAAGTTTGAACCTCAACTCATGGGGAATAAACAAGCTTAATGTTTTTTGAGTTTATGGTCATTTTTATCAAATTATACCATATTAAGTGATTGTGGCATCACTAATAAGGGATGTCGATGCTATTAGAATTATTAATGGATTCATTCTCATAGGCGGGGATTTCTACTTATTTCTACAGAGCAAAGGAGATTATTGACAAGTTAGGGTTAAATTAAACAAAAATCCATGATACCCTAATGATTGATTGCTTTAGGGAGACGATGCGATTATAGAGATTTGTGAGTAGTGTAATACATCGAGGTACAAGCTAGAAAGGAATGAGAAAATAAAATGAAGAAACCTGAAAAGATTTTCATATACTTTCCTCGAAACCATGACATCAAAATCTGGTGTAAAGGTATACCTGAAAAATTGGTGCAATACATTAAGGATATAGTCACGCATATACCTAAAAAGGATGGTATAAAGGTATATATACTCACTTGTTCAAAGTTCAATTTATACATTTGTGAATTAAATTTAGGTGAGCTATATATTTATATCTAGATAACTTGATATCATCGTTTCCTTTAGCGTACAGTACTTTGAGGGCACATGTTGCCAATAATATTCCCTAGCTCAAATAGAAGAAATCACTTATGAGTTGCAAATGGCTATATACAAACTATGGTTGACGTGCACATTATGACTTTCCCTGCTCAAATTTTAGGTACTTTGACAATTCTGGTCATGTTGAATTGGTTTGATTTTTCTACCCAACTCATTTACATACAATTTATATATTTTTCGATTTCTGGTTTTAATGTGTTTGTATATATACATGAATGACTGTGTGTTTGTGTATGTGTTTTGATTTTTTTTTCATGTTCTGGCTTCCTAGGTACTTAATTTTGTCCGTAATGTCATTTCTGTGTGTGTATAAATGTAGGGGGCTACATCAAAGAATCATTTATTTTTTTATATGGTTGATGTAACGTCCCCATTAAAAAAAAGAGAGAAAGGGGCAGAGTTTGCGTGCACGGATGGTTGAGTGATGGATTGATAGGAAATGAAAGAAAAGAAAGAAGATATGGAGAAAGAAAATAAATAAATATATATATATGGACTCTGCCACACTTTTCGTGTGGCAGAGGAGATAATTAAAAGGGGATTGGTTGGGGGCATTGATTGTGCCCCACAACCGTAGCTATTGTGGGGCTGTTATAAATACCCCCACATGCAACACTTACACACACACACACACACTCAGTTTAGAGAGGAGAGGAGCTCGGTGAGAGGAAGCGAGGGGGAGAGAGAGAGAGAGTAAGTGGGGAGAGTTCAAGGAGGAGTCTTTTAGTCTCAAGGTTCTCCTTGTGGGATTATTTAGGTAAGTAAAATGATTTATTTTCAATAAACTTCTTTATGAAAGTTGTCATAATTATTTTTCTCTTCCTAATGGTAGTAATATTATGTTGATTAGAAAATATTTTTGGGTTTTGATATTTTTCTAGTTAGAGTTTTATTGACATAAGACCATATATTAGTAGAGAAAATTCTATTATTGATTTTTATGTGAGTAGAATTAATTATTTGATATCTGAATTTTTTAGAAATTATTTATCTATTTTGTTGTTATATACGGTTTCTAATATATAGGATATTTGACCTATTAAAATTTAGTTTAATATTTTATTTGATATTT
>JANTPZ010003070.1:0-25303 GCA_025593235.1 Vachellia pachyceras
GCTCCACCTTGGACGATTTTCCAAAAGGCTTGGGCGGCGTGTGTGCTACTATCAACAGACGCATGGTTGGGATATAAAACCAGTAAGATTTGAGTTGTCGACTTCAGATGATCAGCAAGCATCATTTGAGTGCTGTTTGGATGAAACTGAGCATGATGATCCATGTGGTAATAAGCGTGGAAACTGGGTTGACTACAAGGTAGGTGAATTTACTGTTAGCGGATCTGAACGTGTAACAGAGGTTAAATTCTCTATGAAACAGATTGATTGCACACATTCCAAAGGTGGGCTTTGTGTAGATTCTGTATTCATTATACCTAGTAACTTGAAAGGGCGGAAGACAATACGAGGCGTTTTGAAGTAGTGGCCACAAGCAGAGTAGGGAGTTTTTGTTTTTTGATGTGGTCAGACATCTCGGAACACTCTCTTGTAATTCACCATACAGCATATACTCACGAGGAAAATTAAAGAATGAGGATTGAAGAGGATGTCATCTTTTGCGGGATTTTTTTTTGGCAGTTGGTATATCTCCTCTTTGGTCATGTAATAATTGTTTGTTTTTTAGTTGTTTCTAGTTTCTACGGGCTATACTTATGTCAGGTAAAAAAGGAAAAAAGAAGGTGGGAGGTGCTGGAATTGCTGTATCTTGCTTGCTCCAGTTGCCCTCTATGTAATGTCTTTTGTGACTTGGTTGTGATACAAGAATAGAATTTCACACAGACATTTTTCTTAATCTTACAATTTTTTCACTCAAATTTGGAAACATGATTATGATACTGCAATTTTAGGTTCCCTTCGTCGTTCGTATACATCAAAGTTCCAAAGCTTTTACTTGGGGAAGGAGTTTACTTGTCGTTACCATATATACGTATATATATATGTATGATGTTCAAGCGTTATCGGGTAGTGCTTACAAGAGTAAATTCACTTCATTTGTATGAATTATGAGTGTTGTATATAGTCACTTGTTTCCTAAGCACACTTGCTCTTTTGGGCTGGCTGTACATGTTACGTATGTTGTAGTTACTTGATTTCATTCACAAATTCTACCCTCAAGTTAAAAACATTGTACGATTTGTCGATCCCAACCTTTCATATTCACCTATAATCATTTTAAGGGCCATCTCGATGTCAGTGACGTAAATATATCCCCGCCCTCCCCATGGCCATAACTCACTTTCTTGCTTTAGATTTATGGCTCTTTGCCCACATTATCATAACTCAACTACCTATCTTGCTTTCCAGTTGTTCGAGACTTTTCGCTCGCCTTCTGATTTTATCCAAACATCTGCTTTCATTGTTTTGACGCACTATGTAAATGTTAATTATTCATAATCTACGAACATTTTCTTCTATGCATTTTATGTTATATGAACAGATTAATGACACCTTTGCTAAAACTGATGTGTCAATGGGTTATATATCTGAAATGTTTGTCTTTTTTATTATCCTACATGCACTATATATGTGCGTGTGTCCTTACTCCTTGTACATGTATCCGTCGTTTTCCTGAATTTTAGGATTTCGGATTTACATTCTTCTTCTCGTATTCTGTCAGCTCATTTATTGAATGTCAGTGACTCTCAAATTGTGGAAACGATGACTATTTCTAATCACGTCTGTAACATTGCTGGCTGATTTCCTTCATCTTCCCTCTCCCTCAACTGTAATGCTTCAACTTCAATTAAAGCCTTCCCTCACGGTTCTCACACCCCACAAAGTTAAATGTGTAATAGTAGTAATTGAGATTCTCCAACAAGGAGACAAACTTTCAATGACTAATTCAATTCCATTTTGCTGAAAAAGCAAAGCCAGATCCCAATTTCATGCACTGATAAGGAGACAGAGGCAAAGGTGAAAGTGAGAGCATATCGGCTTTTATGTCTGCAGCACTGACATCTCTCTTGTGATTAAATAAGGTGAAATAACAGAAATGACCTGTAACTTCTCTTTGCTTTCCCTTTACCATTATTGCTTCTCTCTATTTGCAGCACAGGTAGTGTTTCATTTCCTGCACCCCTTTTACCTGTTTTACGAGTGTACCATAATATCTGACAACCTGCCTTCCTTCTCATGCCCATGACTTCACTGTTCCCCCCCTAAGACGTACGGTCTCTGCGTTGAAATTCGAATTAGAGAGAAGACGACTCTCTGATCTCCCACCACTCGTTAGCTAGTGGTCCATTATATTTCAACTCAACCAAGTCTGGATGGCCCCCTATAAATTCTGGGGCTGGAACAAAAGGAAGAGATAGAGAAGCGAAGCCAAAAATGGATTGGGATTGGAACATAAGACCTTCTTCTGTTCCTCAATCTGAGTCTTCCATTGGCTTCCTCTGTAACATCAACTACACTCCATATCCAGGTAAAAATTTTATGTTCAATACTTACTCAATTTGCATTATATTTCTTTTTTCTTTTTCATTACTGGTCCTTCTTTTTCTGCACTTCACAAAATAGAAATTTTTGTTACGTGACTTCTCAGAGCCACGTTAAGTATAAGAAGCACTCTTATTGTCTTGTCTTGAAGATCTCATTCTTCACTGAGCTATTAATTCAATACCTGCCTTGCATATTCAGGAATGGGAATGAGGCGCCCAGCGATGACAGAGAGTGAGAGACAAGGGCTGGCTCCGCTGGGAATGGACAAAGTGAACTACGGAAAGCAAGACCAGAAGACGAAGAAGAAGAAGCGATTAACAAGCAAGCAGGTTGAGTCACTGGAGAAGAGTTTCGAGAAGGAGAAAAAATTGGACGCAGAAAGGAAGATGAAGCTGTCCAAGGAGGCAGGATTGCAGCCTCGTCAAGTAGCGGTTTGGTTCCAGAATAGGAGGGCTAGGTGGAAGGCGAAGCAGCTTCAGAGCTTGTATGATGCTCTCAAACAGGATTTTGATGCCATCTACAGGGAAAAGCAGAAGCTTCAGGAAGAGGCATGACATCGATCTAGCTACTTGGTTAATTAATTTTATTGTCTACATATATAAATCGTTCAATATAGTATCTGGTGGGTTCTATATATGCAGGTTATGATGTTAAAAGTCATGCTGAGAAAGCAAGAATCTAGGATGCAGGCATCTGCAGATTATCTACAAATCTGGGGAAGAAAGTAGACGGGGAGGCCTAACCTGTCGTAGCTATTAGTTTTGGCATAGGATTATGTGAGAATAGGAGATAATTCCTGGATCTTAAGAGGGTTATGGTGTTAAAAAATTTACCCAGAACTCTTGGCGTTGGCACGATACGTATATGTGACATGTTATGACAATGAGACAGCTAAGAGGGCGTATTGCGGTAGTAGTCCTTACTGGAACATAATGATTCTTGTTTTTCAGTCTTAGAAATGAAGACCTAAGGGATAAGGATTCTTGAAAGATTATATTGTAATTCGGCAGCTGATTAAGATAACTTTTAGCTATGGATTTTCTCTAATATAAACAAAAGTTTAGAGAAAAAGAGGCCATTTTCACTTAAGGAAAACCTGGAAGACTTCTTTTACCCTAGTTTTCCTCCATGAATAGAGTATACTTCAGGAAAAATATGACGGTATTTTAAGTCGTCTAATCTCTTTAACACTGGTACCCCCGGCTCCCCGACCCCGGGCAAAAAAGAAATTCTTCTACGTGACTATTCTCAATAAATGATTGGGATGGCTTTCGATTTGTTTCATCTCATACATGTTTATTTTTCTGATTTGGAGGGTGGATGCATCGTGATGCAAGGATGAATTATATCTAAACAAGCAGTGTACGGGGAGTATAGGGGTGTTTGAATTAGCTTTTGTAAAGTGATTTTGCACAATCCGAAATATATGAAAGGAGTTTTGTCCCGATTTATTTAAAAGTGATTCTAGAAGTGATTAGGAAGAATGGACAAATAGCAGGCCTGGTGGGTTGAATATAAGGGAATGATAGCAGGCTTGGGCTTGGGCTTGTGAGTGATCTTACGGACTAGTAGTGAAAGGGGTTAAAAGCCCACCGCCTCAACCTACCACTTTCAACATAAGTATAATGACGAAAGTGCCCCTGACTTTTCATGTCCAGGGGCACCATTCTTCCGTTTCTGTTTTGTTCATTGACATTTATGGCCTGTTTGGTATCGTGAGACTGGAGTGATGGAATTAGAAATTGAGTTAAATTTCATGCTCTGTGCCTCTTTGGTTTGCAAGAGGAGGCAGAATAATTGTCTGTTACACATCAGTAATTGTTTTCGGCGATCACATGCACTCAGGCGAGAATTCTATTTTTTTAGAGCAGATTTTAAACCAATAGTCATATCAATAACTCCTTAATATAATATCAGTTAATTTTGTTGGATTTATTAAATAAACTAAATATATTATTTAAAAGTATTTATATATAGTAATTTATAAGCATGAATTAGTTTATATTTAAAGGGATGAATATAAATACCTTTAAATTATGTGTTTAGCCTTCTTAATCTCTCAACAAAAGTTAACCATATCTTATATCAATGAGTGCACGTACATTGATTTGAAGATATAGTATATTAAGTTTGTTTGCATTAGCGTTCAAAATCCATGTTCAAAGCAGAGATAATATCTCTCTCGTATATTTATCCTATAGACCATAAAGTACGATAGAAAATCAGCTACTACCTTAAACGGTTCATAGAATGATTTTTATTCGTTTTTTTAGAGTATTCTTCCTGGATGATGCATCCGACCACTAGGCCTTATATGAATGTGCAGTTATCTGACAATTAATGACAGAATCATGAGATGGTTTAAGATCTGTTTGAGAACTATACATAGAAATTCATTCTTCCAAAAATATACATTACAGGCTTTATGAATAACACGGTGATCTAGAGTTTTTTGAAAATAAAGAAACAACAGGCCCAGGCCCGTTAAATCCTTCCCCTTCTAGGAAAAGAGATTCCTAGCCTGTCTTCTTCACGAATCTGCAAAACTTCCGATGGAGGAGTTTCCCAGATCCTTTTGTTCCATCTCTGATCAGTGATCTAGAGTTTTTTTTAAATAAAAATATTAGACAAGTTGTGTCATCAGCTAGATCAGGTCACGTCTTTAGAATCAAAGAGAGCTTATAAAGATTTGAACTTTGGATATTTTGAGTTATAAATTAATTCCTTCTCAACTCAATCATGATAAAGTTGATGCATTTTAATTGATGAGAGAAAGATATTATTTACGCTGTGCACGCGATCGCAGCCCTACAAGATTAAAAAATTGGCATTTATTATTATTAATTCTCCAAAAACATATTCAACAGTGTTTTTATAAAAAGAGATAACATTCTCCACATATTTACTTCAACTTACGTAAAAAATACATTTTTGCCGTATTTGCAAATGGAGAAACGTATAAGGTTGGAGGACATGTGCAGAAACACAAAATGAATGCTGGGAGGCCCAGGCGTCGAGATCAAATCACATTCCAGATCCGATGAAGCCATTTCAGACCAAAAGAGACAGGACAAGCACGTGGTGGGGTCGTGTCCCTAAAATCAACAGATATTTTACCTTGATTTCCTCAAGCAAGTTGAACCCCCATCCATCATCCACCTAGACGCAAGAAATTGACTAATTAATTAAAAAATATTATTAATGGAGGCTGAGAGGGGCAGTGCCGGCCGGTGAGTAAAAATTAATCCTCTCATTAATTAAAAACCCCCTTTAAAACATGTTAATTAATGTTAATCTCTCACGTGGCCGCTGAGCTAACCACGAGTGCGTGAATTTCACGTTTCATATTGATAAGTACGGATTGAGTAATAAATAATACGTTGCGTCTTGCATTAAAACCTTGTATGAAAACATTATTCAGATAAGGAAAACGTTTCAAGTGTTCTATATATTATAGATCCCATATTACATAAATTTCTCTTAATTATTAGGGAGGATCCCATATCTTATAAATTTCTCATAATTATTATGGAAAAAGAAAAATTTATGTGAGATGGGATCCACAATAGTGAATACTCGTAAGTTGTAACGTTATCGTTAGTTAGAGTATGAATGACGGAACACTCCCGAAGTATATATGTATTTATTTGCCACCAACCCTCAAAATTGAAGTGTTCCACCAAGCAGCAATTATTGAGGGTTGTTTACGTTTTATGGCTCAATCACGCTATTAGCCATTATTATTAATTAATATTAATTATCCATTATTGTGATTTGTGATTACTGATCAGGAGAAAACCTCCCCTTCCGTAATATTTCTACCCACTTCGTATAAAATTCATCACGCGTTATGCTAATGAGATATCATAAATTAAAACATCCATTATATTATAAAAATAAAGAAAATTAGAGAGAGATAAGTAAGATAGGAGAGAATTTGTGACCATTCAATTGATATTACAAAACCTCTATTTATTAACCTACATCCTCAACCATAAGTTACACAAAATGTATTTCCGTAATTATATTTTACAATATGTGACATTTGAACCATGAAATAAATGGTCCTAAAAACCATCTATGAGAGAGAAGGGGCATGGAGTGGAAGATATGAAAGTTTAAAAGTTGAGAGATGTTATAGAATTTGAGCATTTAGAAAAATAAAACGATTAATAATTAAGGCTCTGACTGCCCCATTAAAAAATTGTTTTATATTGATTCCATGCTCCAACCACATGGTCATCAATTACGTATTTTGAACGTGGCCTCTTAAACAGGTAACGGAAGTTTACATTTTGTTTAGCAGAGAGGATTAATTAGGTTTACACTATCCAAATTTAATTTTGAGCTGTTCAGATTTATTTTTTTAAAAAATTATTATTGTAGATATAAAATTTAAAATAAAAACAATCTCTTAAATATTATTTTTTCAGAAAGTAATTTTTTATTTTAAAAAACATCATTTCAAATTAAATTTGGACCGTTTAAATCAGATCTGGGTAATTTAAATCTGATTAGCATGCTTAACGTGATAACCAGGTCCGTCTGTTACATAATAAATCCATGACTTTCTGTTAATTGAAAGTGCTGATTTTTAATGTGAGTCGGAATCGGTCGTTGTATATGAGAATTTGATATTGAATCAAAAGAATCTGATTTTCCAACAATTAAGGTTTATTTTGATGTAATTCATGCACCAGTTTAATATGGTCCACTGCATATTTTGGATGCATGTGAATGTTGTAATCAAGGTTTTTTTTGTGGGCTGAAATAATTTATCAATACAAAATGTAAGTGCCATTCAAAATGTGGCCATGTGTAATCTCAATTATATGGCTGCATCCTTGGCTTTAAATATAGATTATTTTCTGAAGATTCTAAAAAACTAAGTTACTTTGCACGAATATTACTTTTCACCATAAAGATGCAAGCAAAGGTATTTGACTTGATTATAATATTAAGAATACTAATTAGAGGTTAAAATAAAAATTTGTTCAATTTCAAGATAATAAGGTAATTAACTCATCCTCTTAACTTCTGTAGAGTAGCTGAGATTGGCTTACCTTCTCCCATCCTAAATATAAATCCTAATAATCCTTATTAAAATTTAGTGCAGAAATGAAAACACCTTGTTAAATAAAATCCGATAAAAAAAAAGGAGAGAACAGGGACACGTGGAGGACGTCCGAGTGAAATGCACGCCATCGACAGGGACGATGGGATACCTGGATCCAAGCTACTTGGCGTTAGGGGACCTAAGCACGAACAGTGATGTGTTCAACTTCGGGATCTTGCTGTTGGAGATCATCAACGGCAGGAACGCCATCAATTTGAATAACAGCCGCCCTCCGTGGTCGACTGGGCCATGCCGTTGATAAAACACGGGGAATTCCTCAAAATCTGTGACCGACGAATCAGGAGGCCGTCAGACACGACGGTTATAAGGCAGCTGGGGACGTTGGTGGCGAAGTGTGTGAGGTCGATGGAGGAGAAGAGGCCGTCAATGTCGGAGGCGGTGGAGTGGCTTGAACAGGCGAGGAAGAGGATTGAGGCGACACCGATAGGGAGGGGTCTGAGGCGGCGGGAGGAGAATAAGGAGGAATGGGGCAATGAAGTGATGGGAAGAATGGTGAGGGGAGGAAGCAGGAGGAACATGAATGTGTCGAGCTTGGCTTTTGCAGCGCAGACTTCCATACAGAATCAGATGGAGGGAGGAGAGAGAGTGGGTGGGAGAGAGGGAATACGAAAATATAAAATAATTATATTGCAAAAAGTTATTTTGGCCAACAATGTATCCAAACATAACTCCATTTTGACCAACGGTCTATCCAAACATAAATTTTATTCATTCTTCCAAAAGTCATTTTCAAAAGCTATTTCTCCCAACGGTCGTTCTTCCAACGGACTCTCCAAACAAGCACTATGTCGGTGTGCAGTGTTTCATTTCCATATTTTAGAATTTGTTTCTCTTCCCGAGAGTTTGGGTTCAAAAAATAGATTTTTTAGATTTTATTTAAGTACTTACATTTTTCAGAAAAACTATTTTGAATATAAAATCTCAGTTTGAAATTTAGGTTTTAAAATTTTCTTGTCGAATCCCACCCTTTTTTCTAATGAATTCTCTCTTTCCTCTTTCCTACCTATTTTTTGCCCCGAACTCTTTATAACTTCCCAAACATTATCTTTTACAACCTAGATTTTATTTCAGAATTTGTAAAAATCATTCCCCAAAATCTATTCTCTAAACTTAGATTTTGCCTCAATCCGTAAAAATTAATCTCACATGGACTTTCAAACAAGCCATTATTGTTATTGTTGTTTTTGTCGATTAGTGAGCCGTGTTTGATTTGCTCAGTGAAGTGGAATGGAAAACAAATAAAAGTGAATATTAAGACATAAGAAACGCCTTTTTATACTGTTGCCAAACAGTTTTAATTTTTTTTTTTTACTGATTCTAGTTCTGAAGCTGGAAACAGAATACATCAAGGGGAAGGTGTTAGCGAGGAGCTAACACTCAGCCACCAAAAGCACAAGGGGCCACACATGGCCTTTATTACTTGGACATGTAACATCAAGCCGGTCAATTAGGCATTGACCAACTATCTCACATGGATCGATCACACTCAATCTGCAAACCAAATACTTTTCACACAAAGGGAAGGCGCATGGTGCAGCCTGCAACAATGAGGAAGCTGCTTCCATGCACCATGGTCAATCACCAAGGAATTGACCAACAATATCCTAACGCTAACATCGACAAACTGATCTTCACACTGGAGATCAGGGACATGATGGTCAACTTGATGTTGACCAACATTCCCCAATACTGTTCTTATGTATCCTTCTATGAATTTGGCATGGTCTTCACTGTACCATCTTCATTCCCATACACAAATCATTGACTGCTACAGAACCCTAAAAATCCCATGAACTCATGGTTCTGTATCATTCGAATGCTACTCTCAATGCCGACCACGCCTGAAAAAGAGAGGGGGTCCAATTCAGTGTGTATATATATGTATGTATATGATGAAGCATTTGAGAAATATGTTAAGAGCAAGAGAGATTGGTTGGTTTACAGTACCCATGGTGATGGCGCTGGCAAAAATTACGCCTGAGAGAATGAATATAATAATGGATGCCCTCCTAAGAATTGCTATCAATTTTCGTACCACGAATTGTCCCCAGAAGCCGGCCAAGATGGATACTGATGTCAGGTACACCGCTGCCAAACATAAATATATAGATGCAATTAGGCTACAGAACACACATCCACATGCATATATGATGTCTGAGAGCGAAACTCTCCACGGTATGATTCTAACTCTTACATTTGAATTTACAGATTAGAGTTCGGAAAAACAAAAATAACAGCTGTGAGATTAGGCATCAAACTTTAAGCCATCATCGTCATTCTTATTAAGGCCAAGCAAAGTTGAGAATTGAATAAAGTAAGTAACTAATTACCGTAGGGAATAGGGAACCTCTTGAGAAGGTAAAATTCCACGACCGACAAAGATGAAGAAAACATCATGACAAATGTTGCTGTTGCACTGGCAACCTGAAATAATACATATAAGCCTCAGTTGATCATTTAATAGCTCGAGAACAACCTGAAGCACACGTGATGATGAGAACCCTTCATGCATACGTGTACCTGGGGGATGACGCCAATCTCGAGAAGAAGAGGGCCCAAAACGAAGCCACCTCCTGAACCAAGAAGGCCTCCGACGGTGCCCCCTGTGATCCCACACAGTGCGCAGAACGCAAGGTGAAGGGCAGTCCATTCTATCGAAGCCTCACACATGCATTCCGGGTTGCCTGTGCTCACCCTCTCTTTGTAATCCCTGTACAGCTTCACTGCTTCATGCCCAAACACCACAAACGCGATGGGAAACTAAAGTATCCAACACAAAATTAAGTTATATATATAACACACGCAACCTCACAAGTCAAGTAACTCAAGCGAGCCTCTGATCGATTGTGTTTTGTCATCTAACCTGTAGGCAGAAAAGCACCCAGTACAATGCACTGCACGCCTTCACGTCATTCTGCATTGCAGACCCACAGCACCCAACAGAAAATATATTTAAAAAAGTTATGGCACAGATATAAACTTGAATAGGGTATTGTGAAAATGGGGGAGAGGCTTACCTTGATGACTTGAAGTAGTAGAAAAGAAACCCACACAATCATTAGCACCAAAATCCTTTTCCACCTAAGGTTGAAGCAAAGAATTTGCTGAAGAATTTAAGCAAGCAATGAGTCAAGTTAGCGACAAATTAAGAAACATGAAAATTTACAAGAGTGCATAGAGCAATTACATACCATAGGTGATTTCTCTTCTTTGGGTATCAACGGTTCATATTCCGTGTCGACCAGAACTGCATGAATTTCAAGAGATCCTGTCACTATCACTTTAAGAACAGTAATCACATGTAGTATTAGTAGTAATTATTGGACCATTTTTTAATTTTCTTTTACTTCAATGATTGGTTTTGGTGAGATGTTATTTTGTGGGGCCTTCGAGGATAGAAAATAGATTAAATAAAGCAAATTAAATCCGAAAATGAACGCTAGTTTAGCTGTAAGTTGAAATACGGTTGCCTTACGCTCTCCACGGGAATTCAACCTAGTCGCTTGTTGCTTGGCAATTTCGTTCTGCAGTGATGAGGGCAAAACAAAACAAAATTCAGAGGAAATGCGGAGGATATGCCATCAATAAAAGCTTATGTCTCATGTATATAAATAATATGCCTGTTTCTATACTTACAACATACAAGGGGACAGCAAAAAAACCGAACTCAATTTAGTTTTTTTCGGTTTTCGGTTTTTATTTTATGATAGTCGGTGCTCGGATTTAAGTTCAGTATCTAAGAAAACGAATGCTCGCCCCTGACATCGCATAAAGAACTGACCTTCTTTAATAAAAATAAAAACTAACCTTCAGAATAGTCTCTTCCTTCCACATCTCGATTCCCTTGAAGAAAGACCTGGATGAAGTTCCTGCAGCCAAATTAAAATCAAAAAAAGGAAATACTAGGTAACAGAGATTTTGAGGCTAAAAAGTCGTCTAATTCAAAGAAAATGAGGTTGCTCGAGTAAGAGAACAAGCACGGGTAGAGACCTATGAAGAGGATGATGATGAGAACGGTGATGAGCCAGTAGGGGAAGACAACGCTGAGGGTGACACCCACAGTGATTCCAAGCATAAGCATGGGTTGGAATAAAAGGGCCAGATCATAGTCTAATATGGGAACTTCTCTCGTCGGATGCCGCACTCTCAGATTGTACCAAACCGATGACGCCGATGCCCCCATTATCATACCTGCCACAGACCCAATCGGGAAAAAAAATCAACTAACTGCAGCCCAAAAAGTAGCGATAGATTATTAGCTCGAGAGCGTTAAAAGCCGGTCAAAATTCGGGATTTTTTTAATAAAAATAACTGAAACAGGAACGTTGTTTCCAAGAAACTGGTGAGAAAAGAAATTGAGTAATCGTTCGTCCGTCGTTTGTAGAATAAGCAGCGTGTCCGCTTCAGCATTAGCAAGAGAGAGAGAGATGTGAAACAGAATTACAGAGAAAGAGAGAGACGAGGAAGACTGAAAATTACATTTGGAGAGAGCAGCCGCCGATTTGGTGTCGAAACCAAGAAGTAAAGTGAGCATGGGAACGAAAATGCCTCCCCCGCCCACTCCACCCACCGTTCCACATGCCGACCCTAGGAACCCAATCAACGTCGCCAACGCAAGCCTCCAACTCGCCTTCAATTCCTGCACCAACCAACAGACACGAATTAGTCTTGGAGTTTACATAAAACTGGAAAAATATTATATAGCTAAGAGGGGGAGGGGGGAGATGGACGTACCGGCCAAACATGGTCGGGTTCGGATCCGTGAGGCGCATGGGACCGAAAGTAGAGGGAATTAGAGGAGGAGAGAGAGAGAAAGGGTGATGGGAGAGATGGGTGAGGATAGGTGAGGAAAAACGCAGAGAGGATAACAGCAGAGAAGGCAGAGAGAAGGTAAAAGACGAATCTTGGGGTAGCGATAGGCATGGCGATTGGGGGGCCAAGGGATGTGGCGAAGAATGATTCCCGGAGAAAATAGAGCAGATACCCACTCGCCCCCAAATGCTATTTAACGCCGACGAAGGTGCTTCCCTCACATGCATATCTCTCCCTGCGCTCGTTTTTTTTTTTTAAATTTTCCACGGCCCCCACAGATACCTCCCTCAACAAAATTCCAACCTCTCCCCACGTGTCGGTGTGTGGTTGGAAAGACCAAACTCAATCACTCCACCGAAGACTGGCCAGATTTGTTTTTTATTTCGCACAATTATTAGTATCCGACATATATAAGCATATTTCAAAACAGGGGCCTGAATCTTATGAAGGGGTTGGTATCGGAGAAAATGTTCTCGACTGTCTTATGTTGTAGTCCTGTAAACATCCATTGTGACGACATAGATAGAGATAATTAAGGAAAATCTCTAAGATATGGAATCACATGTAAAAGGATGATCGAAACGATAGAAGGTGGATTGCAATCCGATAGTATAAGTATTGGTATTGACTTCGTGTAAGAGAAATATCTGTATAATTTTGAAGTGTTATCACATTGCCTATATTCTCTCCAATAAAAATGTTTTAATAAATATGTTTTGAGAAATATTCATAGAGTGTCACATGATTTTACTCTATTTAATAAAAATAATTCAATTATTTTTTTTGTAAATACTGTATTTCATAAATTTCTTTTGATTATCATCCCTGTCTATAACCCATTATACTATATATTTATGGGACATCAGAAATAACACGAATGATGTGATACTTAGGGGTATAAAAGTATTTATCTTATATTTTAATAAAATATGGACAGGGATTACCAAATAGAGATTTATTGGATATGACATTTTAAAAAATAATTGAACTATTTTATTTCAGAGAGAATATGAATGATATTTTTTTTCTTTATTCTGTCTAAACTTGTTGTTCTGGGTGCAGCAAAGTTTTGTTTTGTTTTGGATTCTGAGTCAGCAGTGGAGCCTGGAATATCCTCCCTCCTCAGTCCCTTGTAAATCCGTTAACAAACCGAGTTGCCCTCTTGATTGCTGATTATTCGGGGAACCAATTAATTGGGAAATTAAAGAGTCGATTATTTGTGAGTGACGTTATTGATTAATCGCTTCTTGCGGGTCAGGCATGAATTCATGTTGACCCGTCTTCAAATATCCGTCACCCTTCTCTTCTCTTCCTCATGAATTCATGCCACGGTCTCTTTCCTTTCTCCAAAAGTCTCCCCATAAATTTTGCTTCATCACCCACGCGTTAATTTCTCACATGCAAGTGGAGTGTGGGACCCACAATTGAACTC
This sequence comes from Vachellia pachyceras, assembly GCA_025593235.1. NCBI lineage: Eukaryota > Viridiplantae > Streptophyta > Magnoliopsida > Fabales > Fabaceae > Vachellia > Vachellia pachyceras. The sequence continues at coordinate 13,764 of JANTPZ010003070.1, forward strand.
GGGGGACCACACCAGAGGCACTGCGAAGGCATTAATGGGAGGAAACTGAGCCGTTTGCTGTGTGTGGGTGATGTGAGGCTCGGTCTTTAACGTGATCGTTGAATGGGTGGACATGGCTTGCGTTGCGTTGTGCTTATAATTCTGTACTCACTAGACTCCATTAGAAAGACTACACGTGCATAAAAGTTTCTGAAAATTTAGTCTCAAATGAATAAACAAGTTATTTAATAAATAGTCCAAGAAAATATTTAATGAGAAGTTCCAATTGACAATATCATAAGCTGTGTTGATAACGCCTCATGTCGTCAATGGGATCTCTCATTAAATATTTTTCTTAATGGGATCAGTCTTTAAATAACTTGCTTATTTGGGATTTAAGACTAAATTTACAAAGTTTTATTTCTAGGTAAATATGATTTTAAACATAATTGAAAAACATGTGCATTATGTTAGATTGAATTGTAGCCAAGAAATAGTTGGTTAATTCTTAATTTTGTTTCATTTTTCCTGGCCATATAAAATCATTTTTATTTTGCATCAAAATTTTAAGTCACTCTAACGAGGATTTATTTAATTCTGAATTTCTGTTTCAATCTCTTATTCATGCTCCTTGCCGATTTGAATTTTTCTGAACTCTCATGATTCAATTTAACAAGTGTTGATCCACAATTTTAGTGGACTTCTGTTGATTTTATTTATTTTTTTAGCAGAGAATTAAAATTTTAAGAAATACTCCGTCTAGTTTTATTTATATATATATATATATATATAAAAGTAACAATGCAACATTCTCTCTGTCATGTGCTTAAAAAACACTAATTCAACGTTATATACATTACCTCCTGGAACACATCCATATTTTGAAAATTTATAGTTAGTTATTTTTAAATTTTATTTAATCAAAGAAAATAAGATAAAATAAAAGTCAAAATAAGTAGGAAAATATGAATATTTATTCTATAAAAAAAATAATAAAATGTAAAATGAGATATATTATAAAATGTTTTTAATTGCATGTGTATAATCTTGTCCTATTATTAGAATAAGTAAGCGAAAAAATTTAAATAACTATTACTGATATTATCATTACTATCAATATTATTATTTTATTAATATCATCATTATTATCATATTTTTAAAAATAAAATAATAATATTACATTTAAGGAAAATCCTAATTCTAACCCATTTTTATATAAAGCCATGTTTCTCCCACTCCAAACCCAACCTAGGCTCCGTTTGTTTTACCATTTTTTCCAACGGATGCGTTTACCGAGACACTTTTCCTTTCACATAAACTACCTCAGAATCTGTGTCCGTTTTGCCAACGGGCTATCCAAACGGAGCCCTAGCTACAATGACGGCAAGTTACAGTGGCGCTACGGTAACCCCGTTCTTGTACTGCTGCTAAAGCACAACAGTTACCCTTCTCCCACTCTTTCGTTTTATTCTCTGGTCAGATTAGCAAAAAAGTGTCTTATCAGCCTTTGATTCTCCTTATTCATTAACTGCAACCTCTTTGTCAACCCATTCAGCTTCCTCATTTTGCGTCAGTCAAGGAAACAGCCGATTACTGCAGAGACGGTAGTCATCGACAGCTACCAATTCTAATATCAATCTCATTTAATCAAAAGATAACGGCCAACTTGTAACCCAGAAGGGAAAAAAAACAAAGAAAGTGGTCAACCAGATTCACAGTACACAAAGAACAAAATTAATGCATGTGACGGTTTGCGGAAATGTTACGTTCCCATGTGGACTTTGGATCGTCAATGTCAAATAAAGGTACGACTTCTTACGATTAATTCATAAACAAGACAGCCTACTTCAAACTCCTTGAGAGTATGGATGCCACAATATATCTGGTACACTTCAAATACACTCAGGCTGTTGGAGTACATATACATCATCCGAATATGCATCAACGGATGTGGGCATTTTATAACTTGGTAGGGGACCCGAATGCAGGAAACATCAGTGGCTGGGATGAAGAGGACCCTCCTTTACAACGACCAAAGAAAATTCATGAGTTACAGTGGTTGATCGATGTTTTTAAGGTTAGTTGCTGGACTTCCTGTTCCTTGTCAAAACGATGGCTATGAATCATACAAGTGGGACAAGCCATGATTTGACCCGTGTTTAATCCCTTATAATATACAACATATTACGCCACCACGTTTCTCTGCTACAAGATTTAGCAAAAAGTATTGCATTTGTCCTTCGCCCTCTTCACCCTTTTTTTAAAAAAAAAACTGTCACTTTCTATGCCAACCACCTCAACTTACGTGGATGCTACGGTGCCAATTGAATAATCAGGAGCTTGCTTGCGCAATAAATTATTGCCGATGGAACTAAAACCAAGTTACACGAGTTCAGTGGACAGTGCGGCTGACACTCCTCCAGGAGTTTAGAGTTTGATTCCTGGGAGCAATGTTTAGAGGTGGAAGTAACCCACCCTTGGTGCAAAGCATCTTAAAGGGGTGCGCCACGTGTATTCCTCGCTCCGGATTAGTTAGTTGCCCCAGGTTACCTGGTCCAGTTGAAAGAAGGCCAGGGACTTAGGAAAAGGCGCCGTATAGCGGGGGATTCCAAGTGTAGGTCAAATGGTCCACTTTCTTGTTGTTCACCAAAAAAAATCAAGATATCAACACCCACAGTGATATGAACAAATAGAAAACTAATTAATCGGGTAGGTCGACTTTCTATCCCTATCAACTGAATTTCCCATCCAAGCTCGATTACAAATTATTACCAGAACATAGTCAACAGATAAATTGATAAACCAAACATGATTTGACGGAGACCATGATGAAACACAGGCCTGCCCGTTCATTGGCTCCGGCCAGTGAGAGCTTATCGCATTCTTTGCTTGTCCTTCTCGTCTCTGGTGGCTAAATTAAATAAGAAAAATTTTACAGACACAGAGATAATTAAAAATGAAAAGAAACTGGACAATGGTGGCAATATAAATAAATACCTATACCCACGCTCAGGCTTTGGATCTTGGGTATTTTCCAAGCAGGCTAAGAATCTTACATATAGGCTCCACGAGGAGTCTACATTTATATATAGTTTTCAAAGTGAGCAGGCAGATTCTTAGGTCTATTAATGACAGACTGTGATATTGACAACAAAAGGTTAACATTTTGTTAGAAGATTCAGTTACATTGTTAAATATTAGTAGACATTAGTTACATAGATATTTATCCAACATGTGCATATAAGAGCGATCACCTTCGTGATGACGACTTCTTCCACCTCATTCGACGCCATGGCTGTTGCCAGCGCCGGTACTGATCTTACTCAACTTTTTTATAGTCCATATTACTTACATTCAAATGAAAATCCTTCTCTTGTTCTTATTTTTCCGTTCCTTGTTACTCCAAAGGACATTCAATTTCTGACAGTTTCTCAATCATATTTACCTCAAATGGAAGAATACGTGTTTACACAGATAAACCATCATAATAAATAGCGTTGTCTTACGTAATCATTTCCTAATTTATAAAAAAAATTAATACCATTTTATATAAACTTTTGGATCTAGTGGCATCCGCCTTTCTCACAAGTTCAAATACGCGCTGCGCGCTATGCGTTTGACCCATATAAAGTGTTTGTTTGAAAATATTTAACTTTCACCTAAAAATACATTCAACAGTGTTTTTCCGTAAAACAAGATAATCTCCTCTATATATTTACCTCGACTTACGTAAAAGTATTTCCATATCACTCTTCTGAATGGACCTAAAATGCCTCTGATTTTGAAATTAGAGATCTTGACATTATTTGACCACTCTGACGACTCCCATTCATTTCTTGACCACTTCATGCGAAATTCCACATGACAAAAATTATGGTATGTACCCACATGACAAGCCCATTTTTAGTCCAAAAAGTTTCACTTCATCTGTGCTTCTCTTTTGATGTAGCTCTATCCCATCAAACAGTACCTCAACTTTGAGGACTTCTGCGCACCTATTTTGACAGCAACTGAAATTAGAATTTTTTTAGTAGTTTATGACATCAAACAAGCATACATTTCAACTCATGTTTTTTTGGAAGCTATTTTAAAATTTAGATTTTACAGAATTTAAAATAAAAATTAAGTTTTGAAAAGTAATTTATGTTTGGGAAGTTATAGTTTTTACGGATTCCGAAGTAAAAAAGTGGGTAGGAAAGAGGAAAGTAAGAAAGAGATAGAGAAAAAAATATGAAAGAGAAAATAGAAAAAAGTAGGAAAGAGAAAGTATGAAAGAGAAAACCTAGGTTTTGAATCCTAGATTTTGACAACCAAGTTGCCAAACGAGCCCTAAAAAAACAAAAGAAATTGACATCTCAAAGGCCAGAGTATGTAACGAGTATCATGTGAAAATACCCAGTAACAAACAAGTCCCAGAAATTGACATCTCACACGTTAAAAAAACATAAAGGAAAATTATCGAGAAGTCTTAGACAATATAATTACCATAAAATGGTTATAAAGATTCAAAAAATCATCATGAGGTTCCAGAAGTGATGTTGTTAATAAATGCGGTTAAGGTTGTTAATGACAACCTCAACAGCTACTTCTAAAATTTTATGGTAATTCTTTTAATCTTTAGAACGATTTCGTAGTTAATTCTGTTGTTTGGGATATCTGATTAATTTTTTTAAAAAAAAAGAAATGGACATCTCATTAAATTTTCAGCAAATATCCGTACTGGAATTCAACTGCTACTCCCGCCTATCAATCAATCCTTTTATAATCTATACTATTATTTAATGTAGTCGTCACGTTCCCATCAATGTGACCTTTGACTTGTTTGGTATCTGGTGTCAGTATATGTATAACATAGAGACGTAGGGCTGTGTACTTCCCACCAAACGGGCCCTTGAGATGCCAATTCCAATTTGGAATAGTCTGCCAAGTTGCTATGAGACAATCTCGCTGTCATTTCTGGATATCTTCAAAAGTAAAAAAAAAAATGCTTTTTAACTTCCACACGAATGAATTATCGATTATCTTACTATTTTTTTTATTGAAAGTAGAATCTGAATTACTCAAAATATTCACAACATTAGCCTAACAAAGCTGGGAAAAAGAAAATATGCATGAGCTCGATGAACTTATTACTGTGTAAAGAATCGGGTTAAAAGTCTTGCTGTAAGCTCCCTACCAGTGAACGACTAATGAGAAAACTTTTGAATCGATGCTAGGGAAAAAATTGAATGTTTAATAATTTTCATGCACTCAGTTTTAAATAAAATGATTTTCTTGACATACAAAATGAAAAAATATAATATTTTACAGAAAATATAGTTGAAATGATCAGTTTTGATATAAAAAATTTATGAAGTGTGTCACTATATATATATTGTTTTAAACTTGAATTAAATATTTTATATTCAATTTATTATTTATTTTTATAAATTAAATATGTGAAATGAATATTTTATTTTAGGTATTAAAAAATAAAAAAGATATTTAAAATCTAAATTGAAAAATATTATAAATAAAAAATTTAAAAAAATTTAAAAATACTCTGCCAGGTTAACCGCCAACCTGTTGTGCCTGTTTGGAAAAATCCCACCCAATTTACTGAGCCCTTAACATGTGGCTGACCATGCGGCACCGAGGAGGATGATGAGAATATTGTCAGAGAGGACCTGACATTTTAGCTCTGGACTCAATGATGCCCATGCAAGGCCCACACCACCACTATCAACGTTTACTTTATTAAACTAAGCTTGTTGGCGTCTGCGAACGTGGAGGAATAAGGAGATATTTAATAACAATTTTCTGAGACCTCCCGATCCTTTAATACAGTAATTGTTACATGGAAGCTTTACGTCCAAAGTTCTGACATGTTGCAGTTGTGTTGTGTCGAATATGCTAATCACCTAATACCACCAGGGAGTGGGTGGTTTAATGTTAACATTGACGGAACTCTCACTTGTATCACTTTAAAGGTAGGGTGCGGAGGTATTATTAGGGATCATTTGGACTCATGAATCATTTGTGAACCTTATGTTATCGAGGAATAGGCTATTTATAGAGGCATTCAAATGAATTTTGATTATGGTTCCAAAGGGATTTATCATTGAATCTTATGCAAAATTACTGGTGGACATACTTAATACATATTGCAACACCACTAACACTGGTTTGATCTAGATATCTAGAGGCTCATCAAAAGAGAGTGAAATGTTATTATTTGGTACGTGCCAATGGAGTAGAACCGTTTGGCTGATGCTCTTACTAAGGAGACTATTTCTTCTTTCAAAATTTACTACTCCTACCCACTCCACCTTCAGAGTTGTTCTCCAAGGATTTTTTAAAGTTTATACCCACCTTTTAGTTTAGTATCTTTTCTTTTGAGCTTTTAAGCTGCTATTGTGTAAAAAAAACCAAGCACTCCTCGTTTGAAGTTCGAAACCTAAAAAAACACACAGGCCCATTACAGATGCACAGGCCTAGATACAATATAGTTGCACTGTACCTTGCTAACAACCACCTACACCTGCTTTATTCTTTATTTCGAAAAAACAAAAGCTCTATGTAAAATGATTCTAAAAGAACAAAATATGGGAGGGACTAGGGAGCCCAAAAAAAGGCAACGACACTTGGGATCCATGAATTGCCATAGTATACGTATCACCGCTGACAGTGGCAGGCCTAGATCACATTTTCTCGCGGCGGTCGGAGCGGATGACGCCTTCACCGTCAAAGCGTCCCACATCGTTGAAGGTTTGACCTGCCATCTGATCCGGTGCCTTCAGCGTCGCCGCCACCTCTCCTGGTCGGCTTTCCCTCACATCTATCACCACCTTCTGCCCCCTTGCTCCGATCTCCCTGTAATTTCCACCCATTATCTCCCCATCTCTCTCTTTCGAGCTCAACCAAGTTCTAGTATCGAATAAACATATTAGACCCGTAATGGTTCTTACCGATCACCCTCGAGCTTGGACGCATTGGCTTTTCTGCTTGCTTCGTCTCTATACTCCTGTCCTTGCACCTTTTGCTCTTCCATCTTCCGTCTTGCCTCCTCCTGGGTTTCACTCAGTTTTTCCTGCAGGCCAACGCTTGCATCATTTCATGTTCCTTTTTTCTTAATTAAAAGTCCATTATCATTTACAACAAGAGTTAAAACAATATAAATTGAATGCATCATTAACGTAAACATTATTTGAGACCTTGGTCTTCTCTTTTGTCTCTGCAGCTTTCTGATTTGCTGCTTCAGAGGCTTCTGCAGTCTTATCCTTAGCCGCTTCCATCGCCTCTGCGGTCTTCTGCTTGGTGGCCTCCTTGGTTTCCGCCGCCTTGTTCATGGCTGACCGTGTCTTCTGCTTGGTCGCCTCCGCCGTCTCATTAGCCATATTCTTAGCCGACTTGGCCGTCTCTGAAGCCTTCTGCTTGGTCGCCTCCGCCGTCTCCGAAGCCATCTGCTTAGCTTCATCTTTCTTTCCGGTCAAGTAGCCCGTGGCCCTTCTGGCGGCATCGGCGGTGGAGTCCTTCAACTCCCCAAGCTTCCCCACCGTAGTGTCCTTTCCTTCTTTAGCTTTCTCAGCTGTATAGTCTTTGTATTCCCCTGCCTTCTCCACAGTAGAGTCCTTTCCTTCTTTCGTTTTCTCCGCTGCATAATCCCTGTACTCTCCTGCCTTTTGCATCGTGGTGTCCTTAGCTTCCTTGGCCTTCTGAGTCGCATAGTCTGTGTACTCTCCAGCTTTCTGCATTGTCGCATCCTTAGTTTCCTTTGCTTTATCTGCAGCATAACCTGCTCTTTCCTTGGTTGCATTCATGGCTTCTTGGGCCTTCTGAGACGCATGGTCTGTGTACTCTCCAGCTTTTTCCTTAGTTGCATCCTTCGTCTCCTTGGCCTTCTCTGTAGTATAATCCTTGTACTCCTGGGCCTTCCCTGTCGCTGAATCGTAAACCCCACGAGACTTGTCGGCTGATATGTCTCTCACTTCTGCTCCTTTATCGCCAAACTCGTGACTCTTACCAACAACAGCTTCCTTTGCGTGTTCGTACGTATCTTGCACTGCTCTTAACATGGACCCGATAACACTAGGCTTCTGCTGACCTAGTTCTTCGCGCCTCTCTCTGTTGGCATCTTCAAGGTCCTTGGCAGCTAACTTGGAGGCTGCCTCCGCACGTTGCTCCTTGAATCGCCTTTCTGAACTCGTACTAATCCCTTCCTTGCGATCTGTTTCTGATCTGTTCACATCTCCTACGTCCTTCTCGGCAAGCTTCGATGCTGCCTCAGCTCGTTCTTCCTCGAACTGTCTTGACGCCATTGCTCTCCTGCCTCATAAACTTCCTCAAGCGCTGCAATTACGTGTACTTGCAAACGTTGGACAATGTCGCGATTTCTTATGGTGCTGAATGTATATGAGTGGGGGCACCTCCGGTATGATATATAAGGGGCCAACCATTGTGTGGCTTGTGACACGCGTAGTGAACCGAAACTGGAAGTGCCACGTGTTGGAATGTGGGGGAGGGACACTTGGCAGCCATGCTCGACGATGATGTGACACGGTCTTTGAGATGCCTCTGGGTGGTGACATCTAAGGCTCGGGACACTAAGTTAACGATATTGTCTAATTTTGTAGGACGGTGCACTTCTGACAAAGGTAAGGGTATGGCCCACGCGTGCAGTGACGTGGCATCTTTTGGCTCTGGCACAGGTCAAAGTGGCTGAGTTGATCATGAGGAAACCTCTCCTGGAATTTCTTTTCTTGTGGGTAAGTTTCATTTTCGCAAGAGCTGCTAGTTCAAATGCCGGCACTTCAGAGGAGATCATTCAATTCCATTCGAAAAAAAGACGAGATCATTCAATTCAGGAAGCGATCATCATGGGATACGGAATAATAATTGATAAGGATTTTCATATATTTGGATATCTATATATTTATGTTTAACGTTGATTGATTGTTGTATTTTATCATTTATATTTGATTTTAAATTTATAATTTGTTCTGTTATTAATTCCTAAAATTAGGTTGAGATATATAAATAGTACATCAACTCATTTGCTATATACATTTGATGATTTGAATAATATTAAGTTTTCTATTGTCTTAATTCTCTTCTCCCTGGTTTTTTCCATTTGTGTTGTTGTTCGCCTTTCTCCCTTCTCTCGCTTTCTACTCTCTTCCTCTCTTTTTTTCCCTTTTCTCTTCCTTGTCTTGCATTAGATTATAAGTAATTTTGCTATCTTCTTAAATAAGCTATATTTCGCACCTTAATGCAAGTGAAGACAAACGGAAAAGAGCACAAGAATATGATGTTTTGTGCAGGCTAATAAGAAATTACAGCAACATAGGCACCCCATGACTCTGAAAATGTAACAGCATTAAACACTCCACATGATGAAGTTTTATTGCTTTTGTGATTCTACTTGCTTCAATACAAATTAATCTGAACCCTAAATTATTGAGAAGATTATAAATATTATTAGAGACTTGATAAAAGTATAGGTGTTAAGTATGATTTTTGCATTTCGTCGATTTAACAAAGAGTTTCCTAATATAAACAATTTTATATTTTAAGAGTATTACAGCGCACCAAACACACTCTTGACAAGATTTGTGTTGTACCTAATGCAATATATAAGGAAGGTGGTGGGCTTTATATCCCACGAGGTGTCTTAACCGCCTCTCAAAATTGTCTGTTTTTTTAAAAAGAGAGATACCAGAGTGTCTATTTGGAAAACTCCGTTTCTCCGACGGAACACGCAAGTCGAGATAAAATTATCTCAAAATATGTAAAAACCATCTCCAAATTCAATGTTCATGAAACCGGACTGGCCGGTTCGGACCAGAAACCGGCGAACTGGCTTGGTCCGGTTGGCAGGTCGACCCCGGTTTGGGGTCACACCGACCAACCTGGTCTGACCCGGGGTGAATCGGGATCAACCTGGTCAACCCAGCCGGGTTAGTGGGTTGACTGGGTTGGTCTTTTTTCTTTTTTCTTTTCTTTTTTTAATTTTCCTTTTAAAAAACAAAATAATAATTTTTTAATTTGAAATTTAAAAAATAAAAAACAGAATTCTTTCTCACACAGATCCACTGTCGTGTTTGCATATACTCATCTTCTTTTTAATTAGTTTTTAAAAATAACGAATTATTTTAAAATTTCAAATTTGAAGGTTAAAAAAAACAGAACCCCTTATCATATATATTTTGATATTTTGTTAGGATGAATATTTTAAAATTATAAATAATGTCGGAGAATATATAACGTACAAGTATATAATTAGTTTAGTAATTGTGACTTTATTAATAATAGAATTTACTGCTTAGTTTTTAGAATTTATAATTTTGGATAGTTTGATTGTGTCAATGTGTGATAATATTTATCTTTTTGATTTTTTTATTCATCACCAGTCTGACCCTTGGTTTGACTCCGGTCTGACCCCACTGACCCTTAATCTATTGCCTTATCCGGTTCAGTCACCGGTCCGGTTTTCTGTATCTTGTCGAAATCTATAAAAACTATTTTAAAATCCGCAAAATCATTTAGAAATCCGTAAATTCCGTTCTCCCAACGGAGTTCCCAAAAGAAGTTTCGCATGTTCATCTTGCTTTCGTAATGGAGCTCGTCATACCAATTCTTTTGCCAACGGTCCTCATGCCACACATACTGTAATACTTTAAAGATTTTTTTTCTGCTACAGTTAGTACTTAAGATTTATCAAGCTACTGCATGCGCAATCACACGATAGAAAGAGGGTATGGAAATGCATGGGATCTGCTTGAATCATGTTGCACTTTATTCAACATTCTTTCCTCACTCACTTTTATGATTTTTGCCCACGAAAACTGGCAACAGCACAAATTTGGAAGTTTCAGAGTTAAGTTATTAAATACTGAGCAGTTGAGGATCGAACAAATAGTACCCTTTTTTTGTTAGAAAAACGTGCCGATGGCGTTGAAGTTAAGACTGGAGGGAGTTTGAAAATATTTTTATCAACACTACTAAAATAATTTTCCACCCTTTTGAAAAAGATATAATAAAGCGATAAGAAATTTAAAACACGATCAGAAATTAACTCAGGACTTCAGTCCAAATGTAAATAAATTTGCTGAGATAAGTTACGTCTAAGCAAAACTAAAAGGGTAAGCATATGATTCAACCGTCCCTGATTTTTCTTTGGGGGGCCAAGCAATATATCTCTAATATTTTTTATAAGACAAAAATCCAGCCTAATAAAGAAGTGGAAATGTTAATTTTCGCATCCTATGTTACACATAACACTTGAAAAATAATCACAACATGTTCTGGAATATGAAACTGTGACGAGTCCTCTGTTCAATGGGCCGCTACAAGTTGAGAGGGTCAGTGATCATCGTGAACTTTGATGTTCAATCTTCGAAGCCAAACAGAATGAAGGATCATATGGAACACATCGAATCGCTTAGGAGGATAATGTACCTCAAAGTGTCTCCTAATTTGCGCCAATCTTCTCTTCTTCCTTATATACTGCCTCGTCGAAATGCTCATCAGTATGTTCTTCAAGTTGGGTATGTCCTTCACAGAAACCTCCACAGAGAACGATT
>JANTPZ010003071.1:0-10533 GCA_025593235.1 Vachellia pachyceras
GAAACTACAAAGAAAGGGAAGGATATCCCAAACAATCATTCGACCACATTTCGAGAAGGTGGTGCGGGCATGATAAGAAGACATCAGAGGAGGAGATAGCCTCCTTAGCTAAAGCATCAGCCAAAATGTTAAGTTCCCTAGGAATATAAGTGATGACAACATTCCAATCCTTAGATAAGAGATCTTTGATTTCCGCGAATAATAACCCAGTGGTAGAGGCATCACAATTAGAATTAAGCAGGTCAACCAGAATTTTGGAATCGGATTCAATAATAATTTGGTTGAAGCCATAATCAGAGGCGGCCATAAGACCCTTGTAAATAGCAAATTCCTCAGCAGAGTGGGAGTCACTTTGACCAAGCGACTGTTTAAATCCCATAATCCAGGAACCCAAGTGGTCCCTTATAACACCTCCACAACCTGCCATCCTGGAGGATCTGTTAACCGCTCCATCAACGTTGATTTTGACCCAACCCCTGTCCGGCGGCTTCCACTGTTGCGATTGATAGAAGGCAGTAACAGGCTGAATCTGCAGAATATCATCGACTTGGACGTAGGAAGTCCAAGTAGCCTTAATTGAAATGTAGGGGTCGTGAGGTTTGATGAAATGCTCCTGAAAAATATCCTTATTCCTCCAAGACCAGAGAAGCCAGCAAGCAACTCCCCAAAAAAGGTTCCAATTGCAAGTAGATTCAAGACCTAAATCCATCTTCAAATTCATCGCAATCCAGTCTTCCTGCGAACAAGAAAAGAAGTTAGGAAAATGAGAAGGATGAACAGATTTTAACCATACCTCCCTTGCATAATTGCAATCACGAAGAACATGAAGAGCATCTTCATCTCCATCCTGGCAGAAGGAGCACAAAGGGGAGGTTCCAGCCCAAGAGCTCCTCCAGGCATTAGTCGGCAGTCTATTGTGAAAGGCTTTCCAGATGAAGATCTTAATCCTCTCGGCTCCTTTCCATTTCCAGATTTGCTTGTACACCGGGCTATACATATGAGATGGCTCAAGCTCGATAGAAAAATAAGCACTCTTAATCGTGAAGATTCCTGTAGCAGTAAGTCCCCAGGACAAAACATCATTTCCTGCATCAGATCTAGGAGGAATGGTAGTGGTCAACTTGAGAAACACCTCGTTATTAACAAGATTTTGAAGACGCTTGAAGTCCCATCTTCCGTTAACAACCCAATCAGCCACTTTAGAGTTTTCCTCCTCCTGAGAAGGAGTTCTAGAACATAAGTCATTTATTGATTTCCCAGGAATTAACCAAACGTCCGAGAAAAAGTTAACTGAATTCCCATTCCTGACCACCCACTTAGAATTATTTTCAACCAAGTGTTGTTGAGCACATATGAACTTCCATAACGAGGAGTCTCCTGATTGAACGTTAAAGAGGTTGTGATCATTCCTGAGCATATATTTATTCTGCAAGACTTCAGACCATAATCCTTTAGTTCCCCTAAGGAGATTCCAAGTCAATTTAGCTCCAAAAGCACGATTCATCGATTGCATCCTTCTAAAGCCAAGACCCCCATGAGATTTGGGTAAAGAGATAATCTCCCAACGCACAGGGTGGAAACCCCTTTTAATCTCAGAACCCCAAATGAAATTACGTTGGATTCTTTCAACCTCATGGCAAATAGACAGGGGAACCTTAGCCACTTGCATAGGGTAAAGAGGACAAGAGCTAAGAACTGATTTGGCCAGAGTAATTCTTCCTGCAACAGAGAGACAATTAGCTTTCCAAGCAGAAAGTTTAGCCCTGACCCTATCAACAATATAATGAAATTTTTCCTTAGGTCTTCTATCTCTTGAAAGGGGGAATCCCAAGTATCTCCCAATCTCGGACGAAACTTTCATGCCAGAGGTGGCTTGAATTCTCCTTCTCATACTGGAAGGCACTCTTTTGGAAAAGAAAATGGATGACTTCTCTCTATTAACTTTAGCCCCTGAAACCTGACAGAAAAGGTCAAGACAAGACATAATCACTGATATTTGCTTCTCAGAAGCTTCCCCAAAAAGAAGAAGATCATCTGCGAACAAAAGATGCGAAACGGCAGGACCGTTTTTAGATATGCGAATTGGCTTCCACTGATTACCTTCAACAGCATCATTTATTATATGAGAGAGTTTCTCCATATATAGCACAAAAAGAAACGGGGATATAGGATCCCCTTGCCGAAGGCCTCTTTTAGGAGAAAAAAATTCAGATTGAGAACCATTCCAGAGCACATTATAAGAAGTGGAAGAGATACATTTCATAAGCAGGTTAATGACATTTGCCTCCAATCCTATCTCCTGAAGAATAAGCCTCAAAAAACACCAATTGACTCTGTCAAAAGCTTTTTCAAGATCAATCTTTAGGGCCATAAATCCTTTTCTACCTCTAGCTTTGTTCATGGAATGTAAAATTTCCTGACCGATAATAATGTTGTCTTGAATATGACGGCCGGGAACGAATCCCACTTGGAAAGGCGATATGAGATCATTCAACAAAGACTTCAACCTTTTAGCAAGAATCTTCGTTATGCACTTGTAGTGAACCGAACATAAGGAGATCGGCCGGAAATGTTCCACCCTTTCTGGGTTATCTTTTTTGGGAATAAGGGCAATAAGAGTTTTACTAGCATCCGTTAAATCCATATTGCCCTCAAAAGCAGCCTTCACAAATCTACAAACGGAATTGCCCACCGTACTCCAATTCTTTTGAAAGAAGATAGGGGAGAAACCATCGTAACCTGGGGCTTTAAAAGGCCCCATATCAAAGATTGTCTTTCTAATCTCCTCGTCATTAGGAATCAAACCCAATTGGGACAAAAAAGAATTGCCGATGACCGGAAATTTAGTGCAAGAACTGAAAGAAAGTGGATCTCCTTCATCAGCTTGAAATAAGTTTTGAAAATACCTTGTAACCATGATTTTCAAGGCATCTTCCTCATCTATCCAATTTCCATTATCATCCTTCAGTGCACGAATCTTATTCCTTCTCCTTCTAAAATTAGCTTTCAAGTGATAGTATCTAGTGTTACAATCCCCTTGACTTATCCATTCAGCTCGAGAATTTTGAAACCATTTAATCTCTTCCAATCTAAGAACCTCGTCTAATTCATGTTGCAAGGATAGTTCCAAGGAATACAAGAAATTAGAAAAGGGATAGGAGGCAGACGATTGAATACCATTAAAACGAGCAAGAATGTGCTTTTTCCTCATCTCAACAAAACAGAAGATTTCTTTGTTCCAAATAGGAAGAAGCGATCTCATATTATAGAATTGCTTGCAGGTTCTTGTTAGGATGTAGAGTTTTTTCCCCCTTCCCTTGTGGAGACACGTGGTGATTGTAAGACAGGCCAACCCGCCCGCCAAATAAAACCAACCCAAGCTGATTAGCGGGCCAATCGTCTTTTTTGAAAAGAAAAAAGGGGTTTACATGACTAAAGGAATTCCCAAGAAATACTTTAAAAAGATCGAACGGGCAATTTAGTGATTTCACGTAGTCCCAAAATATGGCTCGCTTAGATAACCTTTAAAGAATGGCTTTTGGTTAAAATACATTTTGAAGAATATTTGGAAAATAAAAACTTATTTGAAGGAATATAATCTCCATAAATAATATATATTATTTTATATTTTGATAAAATTAGAAAAAAATAAAAGAAGTTAGAATGTCGAGATCGTGACTTAGAATATCTAGATCATTACTTGAAATTTTTATGTTTAGATCACGACCTTGAGTGTACCATATTGCGACTTGAAATTTTGAGGATACCACTTGGAATGCATTATAGAAAGAAGGAGCTTTGTTCTCCTTTTCTCTGGAATGCATTCCAGCTCCACATAATGCATTCCAACTCTAGATTGCAATTTGGTTAAAATCTTTCCCAAACATGTCTGATCTCTCCAAAATGCATTCAGTGTCCAAAATGATTTCTTAAACGATTGCCAAACACACACGTGTACTCTAGGAATACTGGTATAGAATTTTAAGATGTTATAAATTCACCAGTCTGCCCTTTTCCTTTGCTCCTCCTCTCTCTCCCTCCTCTCAGACGAAGAGCAGATTTTTAGTAGGAAAGTAAATTTTTTTAATATGTATGTACTGGATAAGTATTTCCACTATGTTAAGGGGGATGATGATGTTGTGGATGGACTGGACCGTCAATGATGATACAATCAGTTTCATCTTGTTTTTTTAAGGGTAATACATTTGTGGAAATTAAAGAGTAGTATATAAGGAATTAAAGTCTAGGAGTTCTGCAAATGGGGAAGAAGAGGGAGAAGGCAAGGTAGGAGTTGACGGCGGAGACGATGGGAAGGAAAGAAAGTGAAAAGACCATTTTAAAATTACAAATTATTTTGTAACATTTAAAAAGTCCATATCAGTGTTCCTAGACTATTTTCGGATTACGTAAATTGAATGACTTAATTGTTCGCTTGATATTTCTAGAGTATGTTTTTGAGATGTTCCCATGTATTTCAGATGTCATCGAGAACGGGATTAACTTCTTATAAAGTGGGATGGATAGGATGACGCATGTGCTCAGCAGAAAAAAAAAAGATATCATCTTTCATTTATTTATAATCAAAAGAACAGAGTAATCAAGACTTCTACCTAGATGTCAAATGATCTGCCAACCATGCCACCAATATAGGAGGGACTATCTTGGGTTTTTGAAAAAAAAGAAACAAAAATGGAGGGAGGAGATTGAGTGATACTTGGACATGAAGGTGCAAGAGAAGGATGAGATGATATCATGACAGCAATATAGGGCCATTCTCAGCTGCTGTGCGGGCATTACCGTGATGGTGGTGGTGGTGGTGGTGCTTTGTCAACTGGATGTTAGATAAATGGGTCCTTGCTTTTGCATATGGAGCTGCCCTTGCTGCAATAAGCAATCAAGAGCATAAACTTTCATATACTGGCATATATATCAAATGTGTCAGGATATAATACATGAGATATCGCACTCCTAAAAATTTTAGAACACTGGTACAGACGTATATTATATCAATCATATGCATACTAGTAAATATAAAAAACTGAGTTTTATGTAAGCGTTTCAGATATATTAAAAAAAGAAACAATACAGATATTGGAGTATGATACGTGTATCAAATTGAATTCATATATGATACAGGTGTGTGTTTGTGTGTCTCAAGTGTTGATATATAAAGATTCACAATGATATTAATAATGTTCAATGTTTCTTAAGGTTATTTGCTTGAGTTAATATCTTTCCAATGCCTGAAACGGGAATTTCACATTAGTTTCAAGAATTCGATAATTGAATTTGAAGTACCGTGATAACCTTCTTAAATGAGGTGCTATGGTGACTTCAAAGGTAAGACATCCATAGGTATAATGATTTGATAGTATAATGCACAAATGATGAACGTGTTACCAGCAATTTGCTTAGCTCGGAGAATATTTTGCCGCCTTTTCCACCAACAAACTGAACAGATAACAAGAAATAGAAATGCAAAACAAGCCCCTAATCCAATTCCAACTTTAGCGCCAGCAGAAAGGTGAGTTCCACATGTGGGTAATCCAGGAATACCACACAGACCTGGGTTGTCAGTGAAACTGTAGAATCCACAACCATGGCACAGATTTTAGCAAGAGCTATTTATGTCCAGCAAAGCAAGGATAATTGAGAGAAATAGCACGGACATATGATACATCCTTTTATTGCGTTCATATTCATGAAGTCTGGTTTAAAGCTTCTAGGCCAGATATTAAGAGACTGCTGGCCTGTAGGGAAGGAAAAAGTTGCTTATGCTTGGGAAATGTACCTGTCTTGGCCTTTTGGTCTTTTGACCAAGATGGCAAGATATGAATCTATTTTAAAACTAAATGCTCTATTTCCTCTTTTTTCATTATAATCAAACTTTTAATGCAGGTTTTATATGTATTTTGGTCTGATATGAATCTGACCAAGATGGCTAAACATTTTTTTATAATCAAATAGAGGTAATAAAACTTAATTATATAGTCACATGGATGAAAATAAAGTTCTGTTCAATGAGTATTAATTCCTAATGTCTTTAGATATGTAATTTTTAGTGATTTGACAGCATAAATCGTTGAATGCATACTTGAAGCTAGCTCTATGCAAAAGCCTTCCTCCAAGTGCTTCTGGGACTCTTCCAAACAGGGAATTTCCATTAAGATTCCTGCATAAAGACCTCTCAAGTCAGACTTATCAGCTTATTCATTTTTCAAGTTTGCTACAGCCTAGAGAAACTCACAATTTTTGTAACGAAGTCAACTGCCCAAGGCTATCTGGAATTGATCCATTGAAAAGGTTGTAGGACAGGTCCCTGCATTAGTGCATCACACCCAGAGGTGACTGCTGGGCAGCTTAAGCCGAGATAAACCGATAAGGGAATACTGTTCGTGTGTGTGTGTGTATCAGTGTTTAAATAATGAAGTCTAAATTCAAGTTAGCCAAGAGTTGATTCTCAAGACAGAAATTAAGACATGGTCGGACTAACATTAATTCGTAACCCAACTTCTATGTTGACAAAAATAATAAGGTAAAAAAAATATAGAAGTTAAAACTAACTAAATAAATATGCAATATCTTTTCTTACAGTAAATTCATACATAACTAAGAGGTTGATGACCTAAGCAAACGTGAGGAACCCCTCCTCAGAACTGGCTTGTAAGAAGAGAAGAACCAGTACCACATTAAATAGGGTCATAGGGCAAAAATAATCCAGAAGTTTTTGCGAATGGGTACTGGGCATATAAAAGTTATCGGGAGCCATTTTGGATCTAGAAGTTTTAAATGAGGTATTTTCTGCCCCACCATTAAAAATGTTAACTTTAACCGTCACATCCTCAACGGATAAGTTAGTCAATTTTAATAGTCAACGTTAACCTTTTCCAACGGTGGGGTGAAAATGCCTCATTTTAAAACTACTTGATCCAAAATTGCCCCCAACAACTTCTGTGTGCCCAATGCCCATTCACAAAAACTTCCGGTCATTTTTACTCCTTTACCCCATTAAATAATTGTGGCTGCCATATCTGGGACTGGGAGTCTCTTCCATCGACACTAATAGATGTTTCACTCGTTTACTAGGGAAAGAGAAGTGAAAGAGGTCGGCACATTATGAATTCATTGTAATAGAAGAATGAATACGCATCTGGGTGATGTCTCTAAACCACTTATGCATATTTGCTAAAATAATTTTTCAGATGGAAGCATAGCCAAGGGAGAGGAAAATATAGATTTCAACTGTACATATTATCAGCAGCAATCTTTTCAACTATGGTTATGTAAATGTTCAAATCCAGCCACTTTTCGGGAGACCTTCCTCAACGACTCAAACAAATTATCACTGACTGTCCTATTGTAACAACAACATTAATTATGAGCCAGACACGCACAAACCAGAGCGAAAATCAACATCAAGATCATTGTTCTCTTTAACCCCTTCCTACTATACAACCTTGGCTAATAAGTTCCAAACAATTGCTGATGCCAGTAGTCAAGATCAATCTCTTTCCTCAGTAACCTTAGATTCTATTATTCTATACATGAAAACCTATTTAACTTTATTTTTGTTAACCCATTGATTATTCGTTTCCTCTATAAAATATACTTTGATTCTGCTCTTTTCCCATGCTCCTCTCGTCTCCAAGTGTCATGGACACCACCCATAAAGCCAGAAACTGTACTTCAGTATTAAAAAAATAAAAACTAGCGGTCAATTATTTATTATGCATTTAGGAGTTACTGAAGTAGCACCAGTGCCACAGGTTTGTTTACAAGTACTGCTCTAACTATTGAGAATTCTTCACAGAAACTCAGAACTTTGGATAAAAAAGGAATGGGTGCACTTACAGCACTACCAAACTGGTAATATTTCCAAGTGAGGAGGGAATAGCTCCACGAATGCTGTTTCCACTCAAGTTCCTACAATGCATGAGTGAAACAAGTCACAAACATTAAAATTAGGTCGAGACCCTCCTTGCCTTCTCCATTTATCAAGAAATAAACAATTCAACATAGGGAAAATCAGAAGATCAAACAAATCATTCTTTTTCTATTGGTCAAAAGTCAAACAAATCATTCAAAAATCAATATCTGTTGCTTATTATTGGATCTAGGCCTACATAAATAGGGTATTAATCCCACATTAATCAATGCATCAAATATAAATCATACATCCATGAATTTATATAAACAATTACAACTATCCTCAGGAATTACTGAGGAAAGTATCAAGAACTCACAAGGTGTTTAGATTTTGCAGTCTGGATATGTCATTCGGCAAGAAACCCTTCAGACCTTGATTATTAAGATCGCTGTCCATCAATAGAAAAGCACAATAAATAACCAAGACTTTGATACTAAAATATTCAACAAAGCATTTAATTTCAACTTTCGCTGCAAAATGAACAATCATCTACCTCCATTAAATGAAAGGCAGAGTTTTCAAGCTAGTTTCACATAGAAGCAGGGACCTAAGGAATTTAAGAAAAGGGGGAAGCTCAGTGTGATAGTTATTTTCTAGTATAGGGAACATCAGTTGATATCAGGAACTTCAGCAAAATTTACACTACTTTCACATGCCTGAAAAGCTAAAACATATATTGGGCTAAATCATTCTATTGGTCCCAAAAGTTTAACTCAATTTTCAATTGATGCCTATAGCTTAAAAAAATCAGTAATTATGTCTCCATCACTTCAAAAAGATTATTTGTTCCCTATAGTTTAAGATGTCTTTAGGCGGTTACCCTGAACAATGCACATCTGAAGTGCCAAAATGGCATGCAGTTGGCTATGTCATTGAAAATTTGAACACCAACAGAGGTTTAATTATTAAAAAAATATTAAGAAATTAAATTATAGAGACCCAATTACAAACTTCAATTGTGCATACAGACATGCATACGTGCAAAGAACATAAGTTTTCTAAACTTTTTTAATAGAAAATAACCAATTTCCTTCTTTTGAATGTTCTGATGCTGAAGATGTGGTTGGAAATTTTTGTGAAAAGAGACAAGAATAGAATGGGAAAAAAAATATAAACTAATAAAATATTTAATAAGGGAGGTGACACTTACTGCTACCCTACATTAAGATATATAATGAAAGCATAAACATAAGGATAATAAAATATTACAGTCCATCAATGACCCATTTGCCAATACTTCTGTTTAATTGGCAATCTGCCCCGGTCCATGGATGCTCTTGAGGAACACATGGATCACCATTCCAGCCAAACCTGGACGGAAGCCCCAAGGCTGCCTTCAATGTTTGTAAAGCTCTAACTAGAAGAAAAGAAAACAAACAATATCAACCTGCTAGAGTTTGTGCCACAAATTGTACAATTTTGTATGAATTCTACAAACTCTATCTATGAATATAAATACCATGCCATTGCTCACTTGTCAAATGCCTGACACATGAAAATTGCATGTGGAGATTACAAAGCCATTCTTTTCAGTACATTCAACCGAGTTTAATCAATAATAGATACCACACACCATTTTGAATTATCATGTAATTCATTTTTATAGGAAAGCTATATACCACATTATGGTTCATTTTTTCAAAAGAATGGTAGCCTGATAACATAACTTGATTTCAGGCGCTAAAAAATACAGCTATCCATAATGGAAATAAGATATTGAAATTATTCAATTCTTGATTAAGAAAAATGTAAAAGCCAGATTCAACATAAATACCTTCCTCTGATAATGTTTTTGATTCAGCCATAATAATCTCAAATATCTCAATGGCACTGATTATGGCATGACTACCTCCTGTTGGGTGTAAGGTTATTGTCAAAGTCCTCCCGTCAACAGGAACAGTTGCATTGAGCACAAGGGCAGTATAACGATCCCCGCTCATATTTATAATGTCCACTTCTCTGAGGACAACATGACCATTAATCATTATGTCAAACACTCTTTGCCCTGCAGCAGTCACTGAATTATCAATCTCTGCAAAATGTAGCCAAATAGAGTAGTTTCTGTTGGGATCCACGTCCATTGTGTATGTTAAATCAGGCTGACTGTCAGTACTAACGAGTGCTGATTGATAAAGGGATTCTGAATAGAAGTTTGGTGGAAGTGAAGCCTTTTTTATCTTAGTTTCAACAGATCTGGGTCGATCAGAGCCCTGGCCAAAAGTTTGAATGTGTTGCCAAAATCTGTCCCCACCCCAGCGATCCCCACCATAATCAACGTCAAATTTTGATTGTCCATAACCACAACTCAGTCTTTTAACTGTTCTAAGCATTATCTCTTGACCCCATAGTGGACCAAAATAATATGCTTTTTCATCAATTTCAAGAATCTCAATTGAAAGGATTGCTGGATCTCCATGACCCGTGCTATGAAAACAGATAGAAACAGAACCATCATTGAGAAACACGAGAGCTTCTGAAAATACTTGATCATCCTCGTTGGTCCAACCTGGTTTTAGAGAATGAATTTGAGTGCCATCAATTGAGATATCAAAAAGTGGTTCAGTCATAACACTGTGCTTTAAAACAATTCCAAAGAAGATCCTGAT
>JANTPZ010003072.1:0-17016 GCA_025593235.1 Vachellia pachyceras
AAATCTACTGTTTTGAAGATTATTGCAGGATTGCTTGCTCCGGACAAGGTAAACATGCAGTTACATTCAGATTGGGCTAGTGACATTAATTTAAACAGTATTGTTTTTAAACGAATTCTAATTTCATTTCTTGCATATTATCTCTGTTAAATGAGAAGGGAGAAGTTTACATTCGAGGTAAAAAGAGGGCTGGTTTGATAAGTGACGAAGAGATATCTGGCCTTCGGATTGGATTAGTAAGTTCTAGAGTTATGTGCATTATGCGTGTTCTTCATTGCCATTCTTTCTCATTGTGGTTTTATTTGTTTGCCTGTAGGTGTTCCAAAGTGCAGCTCTTTTTGATTCTTTGACAGTACGTGAAAATGTTGGTTTTCTCTTGTAAGATATGGTCCTAATATTGCGGGTGACAAATTTTTTTTTAAAGAAATATTTTTGCTGTGTTGCATATTCTTTTATTTAATAGCACCAGCTTTGTTATTTGATCAGGTATGAGCACTCGAGAATGTCCGAGGATCAAATTTCAGAGCTTGTCAAGGAGAGCTTGGCAGCTGTTGGATTAAAGGTATACTTCATGCAATTTTCTGTCTGACTATATGTATATCTTTTTTCCCCATCTAAACATGTCAAATTGTGTGTTAATACTTGCTGCAATCCTACGATATAGGCATTATCAAGTAGCAGGGTTAATAAAATAACAGTTTCTGAAAATTAAAAGGGTTTTCTGACATGTTGCTAGACCACTTAATTCACACTTCTTCAGTTTTCTTTGATCACTGCATCATTGCCTTTCTGTCTCTACCATATGGACTAATTTGTCAACCTTATTTTTTTACAGGGTGTTGAGGATAGGCTGCCTTCGGAGTTATCTGGTGGGATGAAAAAACGAGTTGCCTTAGCTCGGTCCATTATTTATGACACTACAAATAATTCAATAGAACCAGAGGTATGTTGATTGCTAAAATTTTGTTCACCTTAGGGCCAGTTTGATTTATAGAAAGAAAGGGAGTAGAATGGAATGAAATGATGATCATTGTGAACATGTTTGGTGTGATATTGGAATTTTTTAATTTTTAATTAAATAGAAAATAAAAGTAAAAATACAAAAATGCCTCACTCCAGAAAAATATTTTCCCCATTCCTCCTTCAGTCATCTCCTTTCTTCCTCACTAGAGCTTTCATCTTTATCACTGCCGGTTTCATAGAATCAGAAGCAAATAAGAATCAAGCAATAGCAAATACAAAATCAGAAATCAAATTCAACCTAGATTGAACGAATCAAATCAACAAATTGAAAAGATGCATATACAGCAAAGCCATTTCTTCCTTGAACCATCATCAATGGTTGTGTTGAGGAACTGGAGCTAAGGCAACGTTGCAGCCCATGAAGGACACATCATCTTCTTCAGAACATTGAGTTCAAATTTTTTGGCTTCATCTTTCTTCACCATCATCATGGATGGTTGTGTTGAACTAGCAAGGGAGTGGAGATCTGGCATTCAAAGCAAATCTGTAAATGTGAAAGAAAATGATGCTGGTGCATATGAGGTTGCAGGTGGAGATGAGGGTATGGTAATGCAGCTGATTGGAAGAGGGGATTGACAGAGAAGAATAAGTCAAAAGGGCGAGATGAAGAGAAGAGAGAAGAGGATGCAGCTGTTAACACGTTGATTCAGACAACTAGGAATGGGAATTGCATAGGTTTTTTTGAGGGGCCCTTATTCCATGAAAAGTGGTAATAAGCTTTTCCATGAGAATCAACATCTTGACTAAAAAAGACAAATCGAATGGACCATATGTGGGAATGGAATCATAATTAATAGGAATCGGGCTTCACATAATTAAACCAAACATGCTCTTAAAGTCTAATATTAGCCCTAGATAATATTACAAGAATAGCACAAGGATTGCAAGAGGCTGCTGTTATGGAAAATGAAACATAATTACTTTCATCAAGAAAAAATAGCACGGCACTTCAAACTCACATAAATACTCCATCGCTGCAGAGAATGAAGAAGGCATATATACCTAGGAACAAATTTAATTCGAATATCATGAATTTCATTATAAAGTTTTTTTAATGAAAAGAAAATTGATAGCCATGTTGCCTCAGTTTTTTTAACTATTAGGACAGGAATTTAATAAATTGTATCAAAAAATGTGCTTTTACTGCATTTGATGATTTGGATAATAATTCCATGTAATCACCTTCTCTTGTCTCTCCCTCACTTGTCCAAATTATCTTTTCTTAAACCGTCTGTAGTTCTTGCTGTTAGTTGGTCATGAAGGATGTCAGTGGTGTGTCTACAGTCACAATCAAGGTTCTGAATTTCCTATTTACCGTAGCTTCTCTTGTTTTTTGTGTAGTGTGAATTTTGAATTTTAATTAGTTAGGAGAGTTCCCTCCCTTCCCCTTCCTATAGGTTAATGACTTTTCTGCATTACTGAACAGGTGCTTTTGTATGATGAACCAACTGCTGGACTGGATCCCATAGCTTCTACTGTAGTTGAGGATCTGATCCGCTCTGTTCACATAAAAGGACGTGATGCTCTTGGAAAACCCGGGAAGATTGCATCTTATGTGGTCGTCACCCATCAACATAGTACCATTAAAAGAGCTATTGACAGGTAAAAGGGTATTTTCATTTTGGTTGCAGGTCCTCTACTTTATCTGTGTCCTGCTCAGCCTGGTCTTGATGCACCCTATTCCTAAGAAGTCACTGCATGAATATAGGTTATTATTTTTACACAAAGGTAAGATTGTCTGGGAAGGAATGACGCATGAGTTTACGACATCAACAAATCCAATCGTCCAACAGGTTAGTTTTTATTTTTATCTCTTTTTTTTTTTGTTTTGTAAATGGAACAAGTGAACGAGTGATTGAAAAGCTAGCTTTTCTATTTATTCGGATTATTGGAATTTAGGAGCGAATTAGGCTGTTCTCTTGCCTTTTCTTTTCGTTCATACAATAGCCTCATTTTCTTTTCCCCTTGTGAGTTGGCAGTTTGCATCTGGTAGCCTGGACGGTCCGATCAAATATTAGGACAGGATGACTTGCTACTACGGTGGTAAGATGGAGAAAATAGGATGTCAGTAATGTCTGTGGAGATGATAGTGCATGCTACAGATGACTGAGGAGACAAGCAAGCTTGGACAGCCTTGTTGATGCGCAATTATTTAACTTCATTCAACATACTGAATTGGGGCATCCAGTTAACAAGTTGGTTTGGTGACCGGAAAGGACATGCTGTGATATATATAACTGATAACAATAATCTCGTTGGCTCTACCCTGTGAAGGTGCATTACACGAAGCACTGATGGACCTGATTTGAATTTTGGTACTTCGGGTAGGAAAGGTAGGCTAGAAGGAACATCTCATTACAATGCATTTATACAATTCTTGATAATATAACGTAATGCCTAACTTCATGTGTCTCCGATGTGCTGGCGTCTCTGTTGTGTAGAATTCATAGCAGATAGATGGGCTTCATGAATCATGATTATGGATTTTTGTTGAAAAGTTAATGTTTGAAATTTTATTAGTGAAAAGCCTGATATTTTTTATTCACAGAAAACATTGGTATTTTTGCAGAATTTCATAGATGAAAAGTATTAACACTTCAATTTTAGAATTTTATATCAGTCTTTTCACCCATGTTCACATTCTCCTTATCTTTGGATGCACTGAATGGACAGATTGGGCATCTGGCATCTTATGCTTGTGCCGTCGTAATCCGAGAGCAGTCTTTTATACATTTCACAACCGTTTGCCGAAACTATGAGAATATCATTTCAAATCACGTAAAGGTAACGATCACCGTTAACTGCAGAGGGGAAGGAAAACATAATCCAAATACAAATACAACAGATAAATTTTTACATCTAAAATTCCAATTGTAATTCTTTAAATGATAAATGAAAATACAAATCCATAAAAAATATTCTGAAATTTGATGATTCAAATTTAAATTGTTGACATGCAAAAAATTTAAAGACATAATACTTAAAATAAACACATATCTTTTTTTAAAAAAAATTAAATTAAATTTACACCATAAAATTATAGTGTAAGCTTATACCATGAACTTTAATGATAATTTTTTTAAAAAATAACTATTTAATATAAAAAGGAAAAAAA
This sequence comes from Vachellia pachyceras, assembly GCA_025593235.1. Classification (NCBI taxonomy): domain Eukaryota; kingdom Viridiplantae; phylum Streptophyta; class Magnoliopsida; order Fabales; family Fabaceae; genus Vachellia; species Vachellia pachyceras. The sequence goes on from JANTPZ010003072.1 coordinate 4,139, forward strand.
AGAAAAATGGGCTCGAGCCCATCAACTAAGCCCTATTAAGACAAGCAGGCTAGAGACCCTATATGTATAATTTTTGGGCCAAGATACACGGTTAGCTCTATGAGCCCAACCCATATTCCTGCTCCTACTGATAAAATATGGGTTGGAAGACAGAGCGCCACCTATGAATTCAATCGTGATTTCTTCCGTTAGAAAACACCAAGGTTTAAATCATACAGGAAAGAAAAGTGAGAAAATTTACAGGTGAAAATTTGTTAATCATCGTGATTAGCGGGCATTACATCAAACTTTGGTCCGGAGGATGTAATTTCTTGCTCGAGGTGAACAGGAGAGAGCAACAACACCAAAATCGAAACTAACAAAGGCAATTATAAAGAAGACCCCGCAGATATTGATCCATCCTGTAGAAATTAGTTGGATTAAACAATGGATCATGTTGTACAAGGCCCAATAGGCCTATTAGCTTGTAATTGTTTGAGTGGTCTGTAAGATATATATGTGAGTACACTATGGAATTGTAAGGAATACAGCAATGGACATTATATTCTCTGTAGCATAAATGAGAATTATTATGTTTTCTCTCATATTGAGAGTTGCACATAACTTAATATGGTATCAGAGCAGGTTATCCTGAAAAAAGGGTCCAAATTGTTCTTTTAGAGGTTTCTTAGAATGAAGCCATAATCTTGTTTCGCCGTCATTGAAAAAAAAGGAAAAGATTGCTCTCCTGACATCTCACCGTGTTCACCGTGGCATCATCGTTGCAAGCTCATCGTTTGAGGATCGAAGAAACTCGGCTACTGTTGCAGATCTTGAACCTTGAGTCAGAGAAACTAAGGAAATAGAAAATCTTGAAAGGAGGCTAAGATCAACACCAAGGAAAAGGGAGATTGTGTTTGTCGCTCCAACTAGCGAGGAAATCAATGGAAGCGGAACAGAGAGTGAAGTTGTGCAAGACCCAATCGTGTTTGGAAGATTCAAGAAAAGATCAACACCAAGGAAAATGGAGATTGTGTTTGTCACTCCAACTGGCGAGGAAATCAATGGAAGCAAAACAGAGAGTGAAGTCGTGCAAGACCCAATCGTGTTTGGAAGATTCAAGAAACTATATCATGGGTTCTTAAAGGAGCATGTAAACACAATGCTAAGGCTATCTTTCTAGTTGTTGTTTCTAGATGAAATTCCTTGAACGCTGGTGGTTGTGGTGTACTTCTTAATACAAAAGGCACTGATGTTGGTATTGGCATTTCACAAACATAAACCTTCCTATCTTCCTTGTTTGTTTTAATTGCATTTGAAGAGATACCGGCACTGCTACTGGCTGAACTCAATTTTGACTTGTGCGGCAAATTTTGAGTGGGTAGTCCCAATGACACTCTTCATTGTTGATGATATTAACTGAGCTTTTGTCTTCACTGCTGATGGTGGTAATTTTAACTTTATTGTTGATGATTGCATCTGAGTTTGATTGATGGACTGGTGAGACCCCGAGGCGATCGGAAAATATCAGTGAGAGGGTGAATAAAGGAGGAAAAAAAGAAACTTGAAGATAGTTTATGGAAGCGATGCAAGCGCAGACCGTCGATGTCATAAAATGCATGAAAGAGATTATTTTTGTTACGAAAACTCCAGAACAAGAATTGGTGGCTCAAGTGAAAAATCCCAGAAAGTTGGTTTTGAAGATTGGAAGCTAGAACTAGAGCAAGCATGAAAAGAATACACAACCATTGTCAAAGAACTTCGAAGAAACTACCTTAGAGTGATGATTGGATCTCCCAAAAAAAATTTCCATGGCTTCCACATCAAGTGAATCAACTCTCTTGGGCTTCTTCACAAGCCTTCTTCGAATTGAGCTCAAGCCTTCATTCTCATTCTCCTTCGTCCATGGAGCAACCTCCCATTTCACTTCAGTCCCATCGACCTACCTAGATCCAGTACTTCCACCGTTGCTGCTAGCCAACAATCTCACACTGCTCTCTTCAATTTTATCCACTCCCATTCTACCCAGAACAAAGAACCGTAAAAAAACCCACTCGCCCAAGAACCTCAAATTCGGAGCAAAGTTTCAGCGCTTTGAATCTAGTCAAGTGCAGACCATTTGTGGGATTCATGAAGCATTTCACCGTAAAAGTTAAGGACAATCCATCGAAGATAGTCTTCTTTCGCTGCTATTAATAGAGAAGAAAGAGGTGGAGAAGAAAAGGAGCCAACGTGGAAGAGGAGAAGATGGTAGATTCATGGCGAGCAACAAAATATTGGGTTGGGCCAAAAAAAATGCAGACTAAAAGGTCGAAACACTTAATTGGGCTTGAAGTGGGAAAGACAGCTCCACCAAGCACCTACCTGATTCAAAGATGAGTAAAAAAAAAGGCTGCAGAGGCAAGGGAGAAGAAGATCCATCCTTGAATGCACTCATTGCCCAAAGAAGGCATAACAACAAAGGCTGCAGAGGCAGGGGAAAAAAGGATCCACCCTTAAATGCACTCATTGCCCAAAGAAGGCATAGCAACAAAGGCTGTAGAGGCAGGGGGAGAAGAGGATCCACCCTAAATGCACTCATTGTCACAAGAAAGGCACATCAACAAAAGCTGTAGAGGCAGGGGAGAAAATGATTCACCCTTAAATGCACTCATAGCCACAAGAATACAAGAAAGTCACAGCAACAAAAGTTGTGGCATTTGATTGAATAAAGGGAAAAATACCCAACATCAATAGGAAAAAATACACAAATGAAATTGTAAAGTAAGTTAGGAGTTTTATTGATTTGTATAACTCCAAACTTAGGGGGAATGTAGAAATTAGTTGGATTAAACAATAGGTCATGTTGTACAAGGCCCAATAGGCCCATTAGCTTGTAATTGTTTGAGTGGTCTGTGGGTTATATATGTGAGTACACTATGGGGTTGTAAGGAATACAGCAATGGACATTATATTCTCTGTAGCATAAATGAGAATTATTATGTTTTCTCTCATATTGAGAGTTGCACATAACTTAACACATCCATCATATCCTCTTTAAAAGACCTCCATTTGATTGATGCATTTCTCGCTTGATCACATCTTCCACTGGATGATTCCAAGCATAAATCCGGATTTCCAGCAAATGCCCCAGGAAACTTCCCATACCCCTACTTCTGGGGAATATACCCGGAAAAATAGTTATAAGAAAAATTCAAGAGGGTCAGAGAACGTTGGAAATACTTCCTGGAACTTGACCAGAAAGGAAATTATGAGATAAATCCAAGGCTATTAATCTCTACATTTTCTGCAAACCTGGACCGGTCCATCAAGAAAATTGTACAAAAAATTCAGATATTCTAAGGCAGCTAGTCCAAACAAACCCTTTGGAATCTCTCCGTGGAGCAAATTGGGGGATAGATTAATCCCCACTACAGAGAAGAGGATATATTTAAAGCTGGATTGATTGCTATCCGTAACAACAACTGAAATTTTTAGTTGCACATTTCTGGATGTGCCCAATGGCTCCCTAACGGGGATGCCTGACTTGTTGAACAATAACCCATTCTTGAAATTGATATCAGGGATGAAACCACAAAATTTGTTGCTAGAGAAATCCAACATTTCTATTTCTTCGAAGGTGAACAGCCAACAGGGCAGATTTCCAATGAATTTATTCTGAGCCAGAGAAAGATACCTGAGGTTCATCCATTTGGTTAATACATCATTCAAGGAACCAGCAAGAAAATTGGAACTAAAATCTACAATCTCAAGAGATTTACAGCCCGCCAGGGTGAGTGGAATCTCACCGAAAAACCCGTTGTTGCTTATATCCAATATCTTCAAGCTATCCAATGCATCAAATTCGGGTTGAATTTCACCAGAGAGGTTGTTGTTATTAAGTAATAAGGCAAGCAGCTGAAAGCACCCAACGATATTTAACGGAATGGTACCGGGCAAAGAGTTGTGCGAGAGATCAATGACTTGAAGGTAAGTCAAATTTCCAATTCGAGCAGGAATTTCACTAGAAAGATGATTGTGGGAAAGGAACAAAGCATGCAAGCTTTTCAATTCCGTAATTTTCAGCGGAATTTCACCAGAAAATCGATTGAGAGAAAGGTCAAGAAGAAAAAGGCCCACTTTATCTGTGGTGTCTACGAGCTTACTAGGAATAGGACCAGATATGTCATTATGGCTAAAGTCCAAAATAAGGAGCTTCTGGGTGAACACAAGCCTGGGAGATATTTTGTACGTCAAGTGGTTAAATGATAAGTTGAGATGAGTCAGAGCTTATAAGGAAGCAATACATATAGGCAGGCCACCCATAAGAGAATTGTTGGATAAATTTAGGACGGCGAGAGAGCTTGTAGAAGCAGCAAAGCAGGGCAAAGTACCGGAAAAGCGATTAGAAGCAAGATTGAGAAAGACCAAAGGCTGGTGAAAAATAGGGAGGGTGCCAGATAGACGATTGTATTCGAGATTCAAGTAGCAGAGGGATTTGAGGTAAAGAAGGGTGAGCGGAAGAGGGCCCTAAAAAGAGTTAAATCCCAAATCGAGGTTTTGTATATGAGAAGAGAAGTTACCAATCCAGGGAGGGAGGGGACCACCAAGAGAAGGGTTGCCGCGCAAGATGAGCTGAGAAAGGCGGGTAAGGTGGAGGAAGGAGGGGGATTCCGCCATGGAAATGATTGTGAGAGAGATCAAGGATGGAGAGAGAAGGGAAGTGGCCGAAGCAGAGGGGGAGAGGGGAAGAGAAGCGATTGTGGGACAAAAAGAGGGAGGAGAGAGAAGGGAGAAGGCAGAAGTTAGGGTGAAAAGGGCCGGACAAGTGGAGGGAGGTGAGGTTGACGGAGATGACTCTGCCGGAGGGGGGATGGCAAGAGAGTCCGGTCCAGGAAGAGTAGTTAGGATTAGAAGGGAGCCAGGAGGACAGGGAGCGAGAGGGGTCGTGGAGCCATAGCGGAAGAGTAAAAGAGAGGATTTGTCTTGAGGATGAATATCGAGGGAGAGACAAGGGTTCGTTGAAGACAGGAGGAGGAGGAGGAGGAGGAGGAGGGTAGGCATGAGAGAAGACCTAGATGAAGATGAGGACGAAGACGGGAATCTGGTAGTGGAATTGGAATTTGTTTAATGGGCATGGCCCCAAAAAGCAAAGACCCTGTGTTGAGTGGAGCAGGAGATGATAATTTGGAAAAAAAATGTTATTGACTGAAAAATTGTATATATATTGTAAAGGAGGTAGTTCTTTTGTAGTATAAGTTGATTGATAATGGGATTTACTGAACTTGAAAGCCCGACATACTAATTACAAATATACATGATAGACTATTTTCTACACGGTGGTATGATGCCTACCTTTCTTGGTAGAGATATTCTGTGCGCACTTGATGACAATGTGTCTGTTTGACAAAGTTTATTAACTCTCTAAAAGCATGTTCAACAGTGTTTTTCTATATAACGAGACAATCTTCTTCACATATTTACCTTGACTTGCGTAAAAGTACTTATATACCATTTTTCAAATGGATACAATTATATACTCTCAATAAAAACGCTCCAACTGAGTTTTACCTTGCCTCCTAAATATGCGATGGTGAAAAAAAATAAAGGATTGAGAAAGAAATCTCATATTACTTACAGAAATCACATAAATATATCAACAAAGAACCTATTTGAATATACATTTCTTTTAAATTTTTTCAATTTTCATTTATTGGGTTTAGATTTAATTTAATCTTCAAAGTTTTTATTTTGGAGCATTAAATATGTAGAAGTTTTTTTACTTAATACTACTCTGAAAGTATTAAAAAGGTCCCACTGCGTTGATTTGAATTGTCAACTCATTTTTGTTTGACCTATGTGGCACCTATTTCTTTGACCCATATGGCTGGCATCTGGTTCTGCCACCTCATCTTCTAAAAAGAACCTCAATATTTTGGATTATAGATGAAATATCTTACTTGAAAATATTCTTGATAAAAGGAAACTAATTAAAAATCACAATTTTTTATTGATTTTCAGGGAAGCAAACCCTGTAGTCAAATGGGTTACAATAACTTTATTAAAAGGGTCGTATCCGTTAGATTGGATATGAAGACCTCATGGTATTTTGAGGAAATTATTGGAGAAAGATCTTGGCAATTCTCAATATGACCATGGATGACCTTATTTTGTTGTTATGTTGTTATATTTTTTTTGTTATTTAGCTCTATGAACCTTACCTTGCATTTTGTTTTCCTGCGTTAATGAAGCTAATTTCCCCAACAAAGAGATAAAGAAGTCAATGTTATTCAACAACAAAAGCAATGGGCTCAATCATGCATTATGTGGCCACAGCTTGCAAGAAGGACACATCCTTACCACCAGGCCTAGAGGCCTTGGTTATTCAACATCAAAATACACACAATCATTATTCAAATTTCAAACTCAAATCCAGTTAAAATGATTAATCACTTTAAAAAAAAGTGTCTGGTCAAGCCATAACAATGCTTCTCCAAGTATGCAACACTTTTTTTTGGGGCCAAGGGAGTGGAACGTGTGCGTGACTGGCTGCTCCAACACATCAATTAAACTAATAGACGTGAAAAAAATTAAAAATTAAACAATACATCCATCATTGAAACACCTGAAAAAATAAATAAATTAAACACTGCATTCCATCATTTTCCACATACAGACATAATACTAAGACGTCTCATTAATGAAACACCTTACGCGAGAAAATTATATTTTAGGCTCATGTCCGCCGTCCACACATGAATGGAACCGAGGAGTACCACCATGATTGAGCACACGCAAGCAGTGTATTATGTGTATTTGGGCCAAATCAAAACATGCACGAAACGAACTGCGGTGGCACACTTCAATTAAATCATACATGCTCCTAACTGTGCTCCTCTGCTCAATATATGATTCCCAACTTTTATTTTATATAATAAATTCAAAACAACTGTTGATAACAACAGGAGACATTTTATGATTGAAATAACGGTATGGTACTCATGTGCGTTGCACGAGTAGATAGGCCTTATAAAAGTATGTTTTATCTTCGTTATGATGAATGAAAGCCATCTTTAATATATATTATCATACAAAGATATCCACTCAAACAGTAAAAGTTTGAATTAAAGTTATGCTATTTTAATTTGTAAATTTACCGCGAAATAGGCCAAAATGGCAACATTTTCGAACCCAGGCAGGAGAGGAGGAAATTCCTTCTAAACATGCATAAGTTGATGTCAACTATTAAAGTTAGGTGATATAAAGATGAAAGGAAAGAGGACTTTGTTGAAGGAAGGTAATAAAGCCAACTGGAAACAACATGCTTGTGCTTGTGCTTGTACATTTCATCAATGATAGAAGAATTGGAGGAAATTGTTGTATATATTGGCGCTGCTATTTGGACTGAATTCCAGATGCACAGTAAAATAAAACACTATTGTTCATTTCTTGGTTTAACCAAAGTAGTTTACGAACTTTTAAAATCCTGTGGAAGAAAAGTTGGCATTCGTACAAGTGAATCAACATAGAATCTAAATATGGATATTTGTTAAAGCTGCATATGAGTGTTCTATATATGCAATGTTGTAGGTTTGGTTCTGACCTTCATACATAGCTAATGAGGACCAGACAAATTGCATCACTGTTTATTACAGAGGGTACCTAAGGTTCATATTTGGTAGTTTCAGCTTGGTATAAAAGAAAATTTGTCTGAAGAATAGAGCATTTATGAGAGCAGGTAAATTTCAAAATGTCCAAGCATAAAAATGGAAAGCTCTCGTAGACGTTAGGCGTAGCTGTGTCAGAAGCCATGTCAGAGGAAAATGCAACGCGAGTTCTGAAACATTGAGTTTAAAAGCCATGTAGTAAAACTTCCATTTTTCAGAAACAGAACTTGAGGTTTGAAAAACTTTCAATTGAGACTCGAGTTTGCAACAAGAGTTCTGAAGTATAGTTGAAAAACTTTCATTTGAAACTTTAGGTTTTGATATCGAGTTTCAGAGTTCAGTTGTAAAACTTCAATGTCTGGAAGAATGAAACTCGAGTTCTATAACATGTTTGAAAAACTTGAATCCAAAACTTCAAGTTTTTACTGTAAGTTTTGTGAAACTTCAAGTTTTGAAAATTGGAACTCAAGTTCTTTTACATGCTTGGAAAACTTGAATTCAAAACTTCAAGTTTTCACTGCAAGTTTTGTGAAACTTCAAGTTTTGAAAATTGAAACTTGAGCTCTATTACATGCTTGGAAAACTTGAATTCAAAACTTCAAGTTTTCATGGCAAGTTTTGTGAAACTTCAAGTTTTGAAAATTGAAACTTGAGCTCTATTACATGCTTGGAAAACTTGAATTCAAAACTTCAAGTTTTCACTGCCAGTTTTGTGAAACTTCAAGTTCTGAAAATTGGAACTCGAGTTCTATTACATGCTTGGAAAACTTGGATTCAAAACTTCAAGTTTTCACTGCAAGTTTTGTGAAACTTCCAGTTCTGAAAAACTGAAACTCAAGTTCTATAACGTAATGAGAAAACTTGAAGCTGGAACCTCAAGTTTTGATTTCCAGTTTTGTTTGTACGTTATGGAACTTCAAGTTTTGAAAACTTAGGACTCGAGTTTTTGAACTTGATCACAAAACTTCTTTTTAAAACTTCCAGTTTCAATATCCAGTTTTGAAAAATAATTATAGAACTTGAGTTTGCAAAAACTATGACTTGAGTTTCAAATCTCTTTTGACAAATTCAACACAATTTCAAAAACATCAAACCAGATTCCAAATCCTGCAAAATTTTAACTTCAAGATTTACTTCAGGAAGCTCTAGAAACTTATTAAACTCTATTTTCATCTTCAAGAAATAATTATGAGCATCCAAATGAAGTTTAGATGAATGGTAACTTAATTAAAACATTTTAACACTCAAATTGAGCCATTTAACAACATCATCCTTCAATTAAAAAGAATGCACAAAAATAGTTGTAAATCATTATGCATTATAAAAAATTTTGCTATGAATCAATATGCATTATAAAAACCTTTATCAAATCAATATGAATTATGAAAAATTTTTGCTCTATTATATTTGACATCATCAAAACTAATAATATTTAACATATAGGAGATGATTTGTAAGTTTAATGTTGTTTGTATTTAAAATAGAAGCTTATATATGCGAATTAAATCATTATGCATTATAAAAACTTTTACTTCTGAATGAGGATTACATGTCCAACATTAGTGTAGACTTGACTAATTTGAAAGTTGGCATGAATGGGTGGTTGGTCTGTAATTGAAGATGTTTGGTGACATAGCAAAGTTCTCTATCTCATAAGTTCTTCCTTCGTGGATGTTTTGCTAAAAGCTGGGATGGATTGATTTGGTCAGAATACTTGCCTGTATCTTCGTTCCCTAATAGAAGAAGTGAACATAATATCAGTTTTACTCTATGAAATAAAAATGACATGCAAACTAAAGGATGAAATATGTAGATGAGGGGAAGTACCGCTGCATCAACCAACAACAATGAAACACAACAAAGTTCAGATGGAGCTTTCTTCTGAAAAACATTCCACTTCCTGAGAACTCTAGCCTGGACTGTCCAGAAATCACTGGCATCGTGTAGATCATTGAAGGCGGATTAGGTAGACATCGTTGTTTGTGGACAGTGGGTGGGGTTGACGATTAAGTAGATACGAAGGTACAGGGAGTAGAGCTAACAGATGGAAGAAATATATAGAGAATATATCAAGTAATGTGTTCCAGAATGGAGTGGTTATCAATTCGGCTGTAAGTGAGAAACGAATGGTCAAATGAATTTAAGATGAAGTGACATTTTTCTTTCTTTCTGTGATGCACATGAGTTTTTTAGCCAGTGAGTTGGTTGGTGCAAAGAGTGAAACGGGGAGAAAGCATTGCTTGGCAAGTGTCACTAGCAATGGAAGGACGTGGCATGAAAAATGCATGTTTAATTCAATTTTTTCTATTTACTTAATGAACTAACAGTTGGATACCATGCACTTGCAAGACAAATATAAGGAAAGTTTGAAAACAAAGTTCTAGTCAAGGGCAGCACAATGAGAGCAACTTGGTTGAAGGGTAATAACTGAAAGGAGTATTTAAAGAGAAGGGAGCATATGTGTTTTACTGTTATAATAAACTGGTTAGGGAAAATTCTCTTTGAAAACAAAGTTCTAGTCAAGGGCTTGGTGGGAGGGAGAAGGGAGCGGTTTTGTTGGAAAGGAAAGCAATAATTCAGAGCAATGTAGGCCGTGAATTGTGGAATGGTCTTTAGTAGGGATTGATAGTGGCAGGTTGGAGAGGGCTGGTTTTGAAACTAGTTAGGGAGGGGGAAATTTAGAAGCAGGTGAAAGCAAGGACATCAGCTTGGTATGAAGGAGAAGGGAGCAGTTTTGTTAGAAAGGGAAGCAATATTTCAGAGCAATAACCACCATCTTCTAAATGATAATACCTAGGTGAATATATATGTTCAGATGAATGCATGTCACACCTAGCAAGTTAAAGAGTTTGCATTCTGTAGTGTCCAATGAATTTTTCCCTTTCCCTGGTTATTTGCCTATGGGATGCATGTAAGCAGGCCTCATCTAGTATAGTGGGATGATGCAGCTTCTTCTTCTTGTTAAAGATGATGCTTTGTGGAAGTAAATGGACACAGCAGGTTCGGAAGTTGCAAACATCTCACTTCTGTTGGGATTTGATTCTAATCAAACCATTGCATGGGATGAAACTATGAGGGAGATGGAAATTAGATTAAATGATTGTTAGAATGCTAGATGTAACTGAAAGTAGCTACATTTTTTTTTTGGAATTGAAGGGATTGAGACGTTGCCCACACTTATTAATCTTTTTATTGAATCCTCTATAAAAATACATTGTATACAAGGAAGTTGGATGTTGTTATTTGTTTGATGTTGTTCTGTCTGCATTGACATTTTCATAAATGGTGATTTCTTTGTGTCTTAAAAACAGAGTCTACCAACATGAAGATATCAGAATAAGGTTTCATGGGAAGATTATTATAACAGTACATAGGAGATGCAAAAGTCGTGTGATCCTTGCATAGGAACGTTAAATAGACCACTAGCTTTATTTAACATTGACGCAAAGGATTGTACAATTGAACATATTTTGGGAGAGACATCGTAATTCAACTTGTGTTCGTGCTGGGCGCTTGGAGAAAACGTAGCCTTTATGTCTTGCAACTTTCAGATGCTTGTTCCTCTATATCGTGCGGCAGAGGATGCATTGCATTTTGTGAGACATCATCATAATTCTACAATGGTTGCACGCTGCACCAGATTAAGCTCATATGCACATGGTAAAGTCATATTCCCCATTTTCCTACCAGATTAAAACGAAATGGCCCAGTTAATTCAAAATGAAATGTACTGTATAGAAAAATGTAGAACAGAGGAAAGGGTGAGTAAGGAACTCCAATATAAACACAGACCATTGATATTATGACAGCAAGATAGGTTGGAGGTTCTGAAAGAAGCAAAATGTCCGAGCACATTGGAAGAAAATAAGGGGATATTATAAACAGAGATAACAAATCAGAAAGAAAATAAAGTTGATATGTGATATATGAAGAAATAAAGTAACTCCATACCACAAACAACAGCAGTTGTACGTTGGTTGAGGACCAAACGGAATCCTGTTGAACATATACGTAATGCTCATGTTACTGCTTCGTTGACAGCTTCTGTAAGTGAACCTGGAGAAGAAGAGCATAGTTTGAGGATAAGGGAGCAACAGCTGGTGACTGATTTGAGCAAAGGCTGAAGGGAAAGGCACTGATGAAGGAGTGCACGGAGTGTGCTTTAAATTTGAAATAAGAGGTGATCCAAAAAAGAAATTTGAATGGGCGGGAAAACTTGGCTTCAGCCAACACGGAGCCCAATACGTGAAGATGAGGAGAATGGCTTATGAACAGTGGTATTGACGTGCAATTTAGAGCGGGACCATTTTAAATATATTGATGACGGATCTTGTGCAAGTGAAGTTCACAAATTCTTGGCAGAGAAGGAATTTAAAACGGCTATGCTTGAATCATTGGAATGGATGGGGCCAGATCTGCAATTAGTCGTCGTAGATTAGCTGTGTGTGTGTGTGTGTATTTTTAGCCAACGATACGATAGTAATAATAGGTTATATAAAACGTTTTATTTTCCCGAACGAGATCACTACAGACTAGTAGACTACGCACGTAAATACGTATGACAACATGAGTGTTGGACTAGTGGCAAGAAGGAGAGAATCAGGATCAGGAGGATGGCATGAAAAATTGAAGTATTATTAGTTATCGATCGAGCAGTGGAATCGACGGTAGAGCAGAGGATCCATAATTCATCCATCTATCATCTTCTGCCGCCACCGATTTTTCTACCGCTGACTGGGTCTCAGTGGCCACGCCTCCTCATCTGCATCTTTCATGGGCTTTTCCCCTTCTCTTCTTCCCTCCTGCCCTCCATGGCTCCCCCTGTCCCTTTCCTCTTGATCCTTTACCGATTACCTATCACCGGCATCCATCTTCTTCTCATCCTCCTCCATTCCCTCTTATAACTCTCACCCTTCCCTTCCCTCTTAATTGTTACATCTTCCTTTCCTTTTCTACCCCCTTCAGAAAATCATTTATTCCGCCCGATCCAAGTTACAGCAGCAGGTGAGGCTCACCCTTTCTCGATCAGTCAAAACAAAATTGAAAACAACTCCCTTTCTATTTGCCTTTCTAACTCCCAGCTCTCCTGCAACTGATGTCGATATTTGATAACCATTTAGATCTAGATTTCCTGAAAAACATGATCGCGGTGCTTAACCGAGTCCGCAGGGGATATTTCTCTGCTTGATTTTTCTAATCTTCGTCTACTGGCCCCAATTTGATCTTTTTCTTCTTTCCGGTTTGTTGATAGGG
>JANTPZ010003073.1:0-27978 GCA_025593235.1 Vachellia pachyceras
GGACTCAAGGGGGAGGTGAAGGCGGATGTCCGTCTAATGAAGCCCAAGTCCCTCAAAGAGCTGATGGATAAGGCCTACCAGGTGGAAGGAAGAAATTTGACCCTGCAGAGGATGGAGGAGAAGAAGGCTCGAAACTTCAAACTAGGGGCACAGGTTCGTTGGCCCAATAACAAGCTCCTGTACCCAAAATTTTCTGGGCTGCCCGACAACCCAAAACCCTTTTCTCCTTACCCGGTAACACGGGCTTACACGGGGAACAGGAGGTTCGAAGTCGCGAAACAAGGGGGGGACCCTAAAGCGACCAACTCAAAGTCGCCGACCCAGGCGGAGGGTAGTAGCACCACGCAAGGGTCTCGACGATTCTCGGAAGCTGAGATCAATCGAAGGAGAGAGCTGGGGTTATGTTTTAAGTGCGACGAGAAATATAGCCCCAACCACAAATGCAAGGGTAAGTCGCTACGGGTGATCATGGTAGAAGGCGATGAGGGGGATGACATAGATGAAGAGGACTTTGCAGAGCTGGAAGATGAAGACGAGGAACGGAGAGTGGTTGCCAACATGGAACTCTCTCAGTCGACGGTATGCGGGTTCTCTGGTCATCGTACCATGAAGGTGACTGGGGAAATATCAGGTGCGTCAGTGGTAATCCTCATCGATAGCGGAGCTACGCATAACTTTATAGCAGAGAAGATGGTGGCGAAGCTGGGAATCAAAGTTGCTCCCACTCGTCCGTACCCGGTTACAGTCGGGGATGGGCGCAAGGTGTGGTCCCGCGGCGTCTGTAGAGGAGTGGGGTTGACAGTGCAAGGGCTCAACATTAAGCAGAATTTTTACCCCTTCCACCTTTCCAACATTGACTTGGTGCTCGGGGTGGCATGGCTTGAGACGTTGGGAGAAACTCGCGTCAACTGGGACCAATTGTACATGAAGGTGAAGGTGGGGAGTACTTGGGTATGTCTCAGGGGAGACCCAACACTTACCTACGCTCAGGTAGCTTTCAAAGCCATTAAGAAAGCTGTAATGACAAAAGGAAGAGGGTATTTAGTCGAATTTCTTTCAATGGAGACTGACCAGAGGAATGACGGGGTTCAGTCGAACAGGTTGTTACCAGGGATACAATGGCTCTTGGAACGATACAAAAAAGTGGCTGAGCCAGCGAGAGGACTTCCTCCACACCGTGCATGTGATCATGCTATTCTAACCTGAGAAGGGGTGGAACCCCCTAACGTTCGCCCCTACCGGTATACATTTAGACAGAAGTCTGAGATAGAGCGGCTGGTTCAGGATATGATTCAGGCTGGCATTGTAAGGCCGAGTAACAGTGCTTATTCCAGTCCAGTGCTACTAGTAAAAAAGAAGGACGGGAGTTGGAGATTTTGCGTTGACTGCAGGGCACTCAACAAGAACACTATTCCAGATAAGTATCCCATCCCTGCCATTGACGAACTGTTAGATGAATTGGGGGGACCACCATTTTTTCTAAACTGGATCTAAAATCTGGGTACCACCAAATTCGTATTAAACCAGGGGATGAGCATAAAACTGCATTTAGAACGCATGATGGGCATTATGAATTCCTAGTCATGCCCTTTGGGCTAACTAATGCTCCATCCACATTCCAGTCATTAATGAATGATATTTTCAGGGAGTCCTTAAGGAAATTTGTTCTGGTTTTCTTCGATGATATACTGATTTACAGTGGAGATGAAGTAGCTCACATGGAACACTTGCAGAACGTGCTGGAGACCTTACAACAACATGAATTGGTCATTAACCTTAAGAAGTGCAGCTTTGGACAGAGGAAACTTGAATACCTGGGCCATATCATATCCTCCCAAGGCGTGCAGGCCGATCCCACCAAAATTGAAGCTATGGTCAGATGGCCTCAACCCAAGGATATTAAGAGTTTAAGGGGGTTCTTGGGGCTTACGGGCTACTACCGCAAATTTGTCAAAGACTATGGCAAGATAGCAGCCCCTTTGACCGAATTGTTGAAAAAGAATGCGTTCCAGTGGAGTGGGCAAGCCCAAGCAGCCTTCGAAAGACTCAAGGCTGCTATGGTTACGACGCCTGTCTTAGCCATGCCAAATTTCCAGCTACCCTTTGAAATTGAAGCGGATGCAAGTGGGACAGGAGTAGGGGCTGTGTTGATGCAACAAGGGAAGCCTATAGCGTATTTCAGCCAAAGACTTTCGAATCGTGCAAGGTCAGGGTCAGTTTATGAGAGGGAATTGATGGCCATCGTCCTTGCTGTTAAGAAGTGGCAACATTACTTGGCAGCAGAGCCCTTCACTATCAGGACAGACCAGAAAGCTCTCAAGCACCTGTTGGAACAACGAATAATAGCGCCAGATCACAAGGGGTGGGTCTCTAAACTCATTGGGTACAAGTTTGATATACAGTACAAACCTGGAAAACAAAACAGGGCAGCTGATGCATTATCACGGAGAGACTGTAATGAGGTGGCGCTAAATGTTGTTTCTGTCTCCACGTGGCAGTACAAGGAGGTAGAGGAATTTGAGGCTGAAATAGCGAGAGATGAGAGGCTAAGTGAACTAAGGAGGCAGATTCTACTTGGGGAAGAAACTCCAGTGGGGTATTCATTGAAGAATGGGTGCTTGCTGTACCATGGCAGATTAGTATTACCTAAGAGTTCCCCAAAAACACATGCCCTAATTTCAGAATTCCACAACTCTCCCATGGGGGGACATTCCAATTACCTACGCACTTACAAGAGATTGTCAGAAGTGGTTTATTGGGAAGGTATGAAGAGGGATGTGCAGGAACAAATAGCGAAATGCGAGATTTGCCAGAGGAATAAATATGAGGCTTTGAGTCCCGCGGGATTATTACAGCCACTTCCCATTCCCTCGCAAGTCTGGGAAGATCTCAGTATGGATTTCATCGTTGGCTTACCCAAGTCCAATAGATATGACACCGTGATGGTCGTGGTGGATCGTCTTACTAAGTATGCCCACTTTGTACCTCTCTCACATCCCTTTACAGCTAAGGAGGTGGCTGAAACTTTCACTAAAGAGATAATTAAGCTCCATGGCTTCCCAAAATCCATTGTGTCGGACCGAGACAGGGTGTTTATAAGTCAGTTTTGGCGGGAGCTATTTACCCAGTCGGGAACTACCTTGAAATACAGTTCAGGGTATCACCCTCAAACCGACGGCCAAACCGAAGTGGTAAACCGAAGCCTAGAGACCTATTTGAGGTGCTTTGCCGGAGAATGCCCAAAGAAATGGGTTAGGATGCTTCCTTGGGCTGAATTTTGGTTCAATACCTCTTACAACAGATCCATTGATACTACTCCATTCAAAGCCTTATATGGCAGGGACCCACCTTCTGTTTTTAAATGGCAGAATGAATTGACGGCAGTGGAAGAGGTAAATCAGCAATTAAGGGAGAGAAATGATATCCTGCACACGCTGAAGTCACACTTGGAGCTAGCACAGTCAAGGATGCAGGAACAGGCCAATAGAAAGAGACGGGACGTGGAATTTGAGGTAGGCGACCGGGTTTACTTGCGAATACACCCCTATAAATTAAGGAATCTGGCCAAGAGACAGCACGAGAAGCTGGCACCCCGCTACTACGGACCTTACGAGATCATCCAGAAAATTGGCAAGGTGGCCTACAAGCTGAAGCTACCCGATACCGCTAGAATTCACCCCGTCTTCCATGTTTCACAACTCAAGAAGTCAGTTTCCCCTACTGCGGCAACCCAGCCACTACCGCATTTTTTATCCGAGGACTACGAGCTTCAAGTCCAACCTAGGGATGTCCTCCAGGTCCGAATCATGACAGATGGGAGCAAACAGATCCTCATTAAATGGACTGATCTGCCAGATTGTGAAAACACATGGGAGGATATGGCCACCATTCGGAACCA
Source organism: Vachellia pachyceras (assembly GCA_025593235.1). Classification (NCBI taxonomy): domain Eukaryota; kingdom Viridiplantae; phylum Streptophyta; class Magnoliopsida; order Fabales; family Fabaceae; genus Vachellia; species Vachellia pachyceras. The sequence continues at coordinate 3,899 of JANTPZ010003073.1, forward strand.
GTTTGCCCATTTTTCCCTTGAGGACAAGGTGCGTCTTGTAGAGGCGGCGGATGATGGGCCCAGCACAAGAGAGGGACAGGTGTACAAGAGAAGGGGGCCTAAACAGGGACAGAACCTACAGCAGAATGAAATGGGCCTCGCTAGTGATGTCCAGCCCAATGTGGCCAGAGAGGGTGGAGTGAGTCTGTTATCTAGGGTTGCGTGCCTGGAAAGGGAAGGCAGAGAGTGAGTTGTTATCGAGGAGGAGAGACTCTGGCCTCTCGAAAGCCAGTGAAGACCTTGCTGTTTTTCTTGCTTATCTGTTACTTGTAGTCACTATCCGTTAGTCCATTTTTGCCTGTTTTCCTTCTTCTTCTCACCATTGAAGGGGAAAACCATTGTACTGACTGGATTGTTTTCGGCTGAATAATACTAAGTGACTTGAGTCCCAACACATTCTTATGGGGTTTATGATTGGAGCAAAATATTACTCTTCAATAAGAGAATTTTCTCTTTGCACCTTCTTTGGAATTGGAAAGCTTCTTTGAGGTAGTATTAACTTAGTTTTTCAATCTTCATTAAAGAAGATTGATTGTGTTACTTAAGAATGAAAACTTTGAAACCACTTAGAGCTTTAACATATCATAAATTAAAGTATTAATTATATTTGATAATTATGAATGCAAAACAAGATTAGACAAACAGGAAACAACAATTTCAGCTAGTATTGACACCTATACAATTTTTTTTTGGGTAGGGCGCTTGCACAAGTTTCTCCAAGAAATATGTAGGCATAAACATACCATCTCCAACTGCTATATATATCCTGGTCATTTGTTGATGCTGTAATTTACTCAAGGATCAGTGCTACTACCAACCATATAAGATTATACCATGAGATCAGTAAAAAATATTCAGCAAGGTGATTTCTAAGAAGCTATAGAAATAAGATGGAACAGGAGAAGGAAATTTGTATCTAGGCAGAACAGAGCTTAATTGCCTGCGACAAAATTTTGGCACATTCAGACATCGTGGACAAATCTCTTTTCTGCGATGCTGCATCAAATCGAGCCAGCAATCTATTCTCCAATTCTGCAGAAATAGAAAAATAAATAAGACAGTTTACTATGAAAACTAAAGTTAAATATATGGCATGTCCTGATACATTTTTGTCCTAAAATAACCAGGTAATAACAGTTATACTTTAAAGCATATAATTAAGGACAATCTGTTTTCTTTTTTAAATCTTGTAATGAATTAGAAGAAAAAAAATTCATCCTGTGGGCCCATGTGATGGGCTAAGGTAGGATATAGCTGATGTCAGATAGTGTGGTCAAGGCATCAAGTCATTGGGTTCAATCTTCCAATCAGAAGAAAAAAGGGAATTGGCAAGAAATAAAATTTTAAATGAACGAATTGACAACAAATAGTGGTTTTATCTTCTTAAATTAAGGATACTCTTCTTTCTTTTTATTTGTAATCAGAACAATTGTATTATATATTATCAATGAGACATATCTATCCATGTTTTCGTCAAATTACTAACCATTGCAATACTCTTGCAGATTAGTAACTGCAAATTCTAATCCTTTGCTTGCATTAGCATTTCCTATCATTGATGGGGCGCCTAGGTTGCCTCCTCCAATATCTTCCTCAGCAAATGACCCTGAAGATGATCAGAGTTAGCAGAGTCTTTGAAAAATGGGGATAGATTTATAATCAAGATCCTGTGAATTGTCTGTAAATTTCTTACGTGGTTGGATAGAGATAGATAGATGTAAGGTGCGGAGCCAATTTTTAAAAAAGTAGCTTCTAGTGAGGTTTTTTATACAGCTCTCTAACTTTACATGACAAATCCAAACTTGAAGGGATATAAAGTTAAAAGCTTTAAGGGAAAAAGTTAATCTTACGTAATTTTTGGGCAACTGAAGCAGCCTCAGCAGTACGGCTCTCATCAGAAAATAGAGGAGAAAGCTTTATTAGGTCACCCGGGCTGCTGTTGAACTCCATCAAGTACTGCAATAAGCAGAAATTATATCAATAAAAAATTCATTTCTCTTTGTAAACATGTATAAACCAGATTGCCTGACCGGTTATACCTTTAACAGATCAATTGTTTGACTAGCAGTAACCCTTTGAGCATCTGCACTCTACCAAGTCATAAGAGTATCAGCAGAGAGTATATTTCATAGAAAAAGTGTACTTGACCTGTCTATATAGGGAAACATGTGATCACGAACTATCTGCAAAATGAATACTAAAACAACAATAACGACAAGCCCTATTTCACCAAATGAGGTTGGTTATATAGACAGTATAACGCTATTAGACTCTGTCAACAACCGAATCTTCATGTATATTGTTCATTTGCAAAATGAATAAAGTTTTAAAACTCTACCTGAAGTTGATCTCCTATCTTTGCAGCAGTTTGGCCAACACTTGAAATACGTGAATCCAACCTAGCAAAGCTATCAAACAAACCATCTACACCTGTTTCCAGCTGAAAGGAGGATAAAGACATATGAGGTGCAAAAAAAAAAAAAATTACAATCGGACACATTAGAATCAATAAAGGAAGTAAGACCTCCCCTTAATGAAAACAAAAATAATGATGATGATAGCGTAAATGGGGAAGTTAGCTGATATTAAAAGAGAAGTATCCAAATTGAGTGACATGATCATCATATTTTTGCTATATCTAAGGTCCATAAGACTTCATTTTCTTGATTCAGACCAATTAGGATACCATGCAACGCTTGAAGAATTCAGTAAGATGAAGTATACAGCAGACTAACCTCAGCAAGTGTCTTACGATGCTTAGAGTCTTGGACAGATACATCTTTCTTAAGAGTGTAGAGTTGGCCATCAATCTTCAATTCATATTGAAGAAAAAAAGAAAATTAAGACACCAAGATACTACTCATTAAGTTCTAGGAAAGTCAGAGAGGAACCTGTTTACGAAGCTCAGTCAGCTCCTTACAAGAGTCCTTGAACAAAGATAAGAGCTTCTCAACATCTGGGAATAAGGGACTAGAAAGAGCTTGAGCATACTTTCCTGCATCAGATGTGGCCCGCCTATGTCCATTTGGAAAATAATCGCCCCCAATGACGTTGCCGTGTCCTGTCGAATCTATTGCTTCTTCTAGGAAAGATGGGAGGAGCTCTTTCACCATATGTCCAAATAATTCATCAAAAGAGAAGTCCCCCTATATGTACAAGGTTCAAGATGATTTACTGAATCTCTAAAGAATATATTTTGCACTAAATGGTTTCAAAATCTACCTTGAAGTCATCAATGTCCATATTAAGGGGGAACGAGTTAGCTGATGCAGATTTCTGATATTTTTCATTCTTTGTTCCACTTCTTGTCTCCCTCATCTGCCTTACACGACGTCAATCAACATAATCATTACAGTAAGGTGATGACCGCAGCTCACGCATCATTAGAATATATATATATATATAGTCGTACGAAATTGCAATTAACAACAAATGCAATAGAAACCACCCTTTCAACTGAATTTTAGTTTCACAGACAGAGGATCAGTAGACTCGCATGAAAGTGAGGCATGATTCCTCTCAGAATCCAAGGAGGCCACAAAAAAAATGAATTTCATCTATCCATGCTCTCGAATAGGAAAAAAGTTACGTATACCCAACATAATTCAAATGCAGACTCGTGCTGCACTGCAACAGATGTAAATAGAGAAGAATAGTCAATTCGGATCCCGCAAAGTAACGGGAGAAAAACGTAGAGTGGAGTGCACCTCTTGGCTATTGACTGTGAAAGCAGGATCTTCTTCTGGGTTGCAGAAAGGTCCAACGAAATTTACAAAGCAGAAGTAGCTTCTGTAATTTCGAGAATTTGATAATAATCCAAAACCACAAACGAGAAAAGCTGGAACTCTGTAATCCCTTTCATCTAACAATCTAATCTAACAAATATACCAGGAGGTTGTAATCAACATCGAACAACATTTGACAAATTTGTTCGTTATTTAACAATTTTTTTAATTGTTGAATTTGATAATTGCATTATATTGCTTTCCTTAATTTGCTTTAAAAAATGTGTCAACTGCTTGAAAATTTCTATTCTTGGAAATTTGGCACCGAACATTTATTTCCAAATCTTTTCTTTTGACCGATTCATTTTTCATTAGCTAAATAATACACAGCGTTCTATTTCTACATAGTTTTCCTGTTTCATTAAGAAAATAATTTTTCTAGTAAAGCGCGAACACAAGAACTCATATGTTGGCGATTCGAGCCAAAAAAATTGATGGGAAAATAAACCTTTTCCCACCAAAATTATAGTCTTATTTGGCAACAATGTGCTTAACCCATAAATATGTTAAACAGTATTTTTCTGTAAAACGAGACAATCTCTTCCACATATTTGTCTCGGTTTGTGTAAATAAGTCTATAAGTACTTCTCTACCGCTTTACTAAACGGACCCTTAACTTTTTTTTTGAATGAAGGAAAAATTATAACTTAAATTGATAGAGAAAGTTTTAAAATTGGAATGAAACAACATAATTTAAAATTTTATTTTATATAACATGATTTGAATCCTAATTGCGGCCTAATGACCAAAAATCCTAATTAAAATGAAACAAGAACAAAAATTGGACCTCATTACAACCAACCAATGACAATTTCGCTTTTATAATTATAATTTTTAAAGTTCATTTAAATGTATTATTCAGGCTCTGAGTTATTATAATGTAATACTGTTTATCATAAGTATCTAGATTTTTATAGATCTTAAATTAAGTGATCTTAAAAATCTAAATATGGAAAAAAAAGGAAAATTGTTATAATTAAGTTTAAAAAATAGAAAATTTATGAAGTTTGGGGGTTTGAATGACAATTTCGCCATTTTTTTAAGCCATGCTAGTTGCTAGTATTAGAAAGCCATCCAACTAGGGTAATATATAAATAACTATTAGATTTTTATTATGTTTTCATTGAATTTTAAGATTTGAATTTACTCAAATCATCTATACTAGCAAGTTTGTTGTCATTTACCGAAAAATAAAAAACATACCCCAATTGCTCTAAGGTCCTAGCTCCACCGCTGTATATAGCCATGTAGGGTTTGAATGTCAAAATAATAAAGTACCAAATTCAAATGAAATATGAATTATGAAGACCCATAAACTTTATTTACTTTGAAACTGAGGTAAAATGTTTTGATTTTCAAAATATTTCCTCTACAGAGGAAATATTATACGTAGGACTACAAGGAGTGCAAACTTATGATTTTAATTGAAATTTAGTATAAAAGAAAAAAAAGAAAATCAATGGGTTGATATATTGTTCATCTTGTATCTGATTTATGATTACTTAATTCCGTTCAAGGCTGACTTTTCTCTAAGGTTATTGGTAGTGGATGTTAGGTCTTGATTTTTATTGGTCCTGTTCTTATTTTTCAGTTATATCTTTTTCTGGTTGATTCATGTGGTTTACATAACAGTATTCATTTACTTCCCAATAAAATTTGAAGGTACCATCTTTTTCCCTGAAAGAAGTTGAAGGCTGATTTCAGAGTCATCTTTTGCCCCAACGTGCTTTATAATGTCCGCTAGCTAGTCCGATACAGATATCTCTTTGTACAAATTCAATATGAATATGATATTATTCTCTTTTGAGTGAAAATATGATATACTTCTAATCCTTAGTGCAAGTCACCTTCTAGAAAATAAATATAAATGGTCCTTATTATAAGTATTGATGGAGTATTAATTAAGTCTTTTCAATATCACTCTTACTTAAAGTCATTGAATATAATACAAATATGAACATTTTCTACTTAAATATAGATATAATAAGAAATTTATTTCATTTTTCAAACAAAGTTAATAACTTAATTATTTTTCGTTTGGTTTCAGTGAGGTGGTTAGATATGCCCAGGGAGTATTATTTTTTTTTTATAGAGGAGTATTAATTACGAGTTCCCCAAAGAATTTATAGTGTCAAGTGTAAACTCTGTATCGTACAGAGTAACTTGAAGGGGATATTCTGATTATAGCACCATAATGATATGTAAATGATTCAAACAAAAATGCCACAGAAACTATACTCTGTTCTGCTAATAACACATTCAAATTGATCGGTGCATGATTTGAGTTAATCATTGTTACTACAATTCAAGCAATTCAATTTCAAGTCACACAACTGAAACAAGGCAAAAGGATTTGTTGTACGTTATGATCAAATCTGATCATTAAGTGGCTTTCACAAGATGAATTGGTGAGTGTGGGGACATTCTGTGACATTAAAGCCTCACCAAATCTTCTTGTAGTGAAGCTTCCCCTCATTTTCACACTACTACTTTGCCTGCTTCGTTTCATCTTCTTCATCAGTCCTTTCCTCTGTGTTTCTCTCCCCACAAATTCTCTGATTCTCCTCAATGCTTCTTTCACTGTTTCTTCATCCATGTTGGCGATGCAAATCCTAAACCACCCTGCTTCTCTGCAACTAAAAGATGAACCTGGAGACACATTCAGCTTCACTTCATTCACTATCACATTCCACAACATCAATTCACCTTCTACTGTTTGTTCTTTTAATAGATTCCTCAAGCTCATCCAGCAGAACAACCCTGCATTGCTTGGAAGGCAAGTAATCCCCATCTTCTCAAGTCCATCCGTGAACAAACTATGCCTCCTGGCCAACCTTCCTGAGCTCTCTGCAAGAAACTTATCGACAAAATCACAATCCAAAAGCATTGAAGCCAGCATGTGCTGAGTCTGAGAGGACACTAAGCCAAAGCTTGACATTCTTCGGCCACAGCTAACGACGGCGTCGTTGTATGAATAAACGATCCCAACTCTGAAACCAGGAAGGCCTAAGTCCTTTGACAAGCTATAAACTATGTGGATGAGGTCCTTGTTACAGGACTTCATTTCTTGTATGACCTCAGAGACACTTATGAAGCTGCAGGGTTTGAACACAGTGGCTGAATAGATTTCATCACAGACTAAGTGTATGTTCTTTTCATTAATGAAGTTGACAAGACTCTTAAGGTTTTGTTTGTCTAGGGTGGTGCCTAGAGGGTTTGATGGGTTTGTTATGAGTAAGCCCTTCACGTTGAGGTTGTCTTCTAGGGCTTTCTTGTAGGCTTCATCAAGTGCTGATCTGGTTATCTTAAAGTTGTTGGAGCTGTCACAGTGGACTGGTACTATTTGTACCCCTGTTCTCCAACAAAGATCACGTACAAATCTGCAGTACAATACAAGTATTTATGATGATAACTTGTATATCATCCTCATGCCCCCACTCAACATAGTAAACATAAATAATTTAGCCATGTTTATTAAATTTGTTAAACTCTCAAAGTCACTTCATTTGCCACAGTCATTGTCCATAATACTAATTTAGATACAAGGCTCCCACCAGATAGAACTAAGAGAAGAATACATATATGTTGTCTTATCCGACAAGTAGAGATTATATTTCAGGATTTCCGTAACCTCCAAAACATGTGACAGCCAACTCTTAATTATTACTTCATGGCTCACCGTCTGTTTATTTAAGCGTACAGATGAGAGAAAAGATGAAAATGTAGAGCCCACCTATGTGAGACCTACAAAGATGAAGTAGACCTAACCTCTCTATGTGTCTCTTTAATTAAAGCGGTCTTACTTAATTACAGATTTTTCTGCGTTCTGACAATCATGCATTGAGACAAAAGTACAAAAGAGCATAAACCCTGTTTGGTAACACTTATGAGAGCCCCAAAAGCCCATACAGTGTTTTTTTCGTAAAACGAAATAATCTCCTTCGTATATTTGCCCCAACTTACATAAAATCACTTCTCCATCGTGTTCCCAAACGAGCCCATAATCATGTTATGAATTGTGTTTTTCAATTGTACCCTTGTCCTTTATTCTCTCTCTAAAATTATTTTACTGAAAGGGTCAAATTATTGTTTCCCCAAATAGCTTTTGTGTGTGCATGTATATATGGATATTCAGTTTGTAGAGGAAAGAGAGAGGACATACGCTGGATAATAAGGAGTGGGAAGAAGAAAAGCATCTCCAGGATCAGCCAAACAGAACATAACGAGTTCATTAGCTCCAGTGGCCCCTGCACTCATCACTATACGGTCAGCATCAAATTTTACTCTGCCACCTCTCACTTTTGACATCAAATTTGCCACTCCCTGCAAAATCACACAAGACAACCCATTTTATAAACTCCGTCAATTAATCAGCTTGAAGTATACATCTCTGATCAGTTAGCAGTTAATTGGGGCAATATTAATTTGCATACATACCTCTCTGAACTTTGGAAGGCCATGATAGTCCTGAAAGATAGCGACGTCTCTGAAGCGATGAAGTCCTTCAAAAGTGTAAATGGAGGCCTCTGGATTGTTCTTTATCCACTCTTGTATCAGATCAAAACAGAGCTGAGATGAAAGGGAAAAATAAAATGAGAACAAAGCCGTGTGTGTGTCTGTATGTCAGACAACTTATCAAACACCTTCAAATCATATTGTGCTATTCGCATGGATAAAAGTTTTTCTGCTGCATGCACTGTGTGTTTACATATAAATATGAACCTGATTTTCTGCAAGACCCATCTGAAGAACACCGTGAGGATTGTTCGTGGGGTGAAATGGGTCTCTTTCGTAAGCCTTCCATCCATCAAAATAAGCAGAGTTCTCGCCATGTCCCTCATTCATTGCCATCTTTGACAGAAGCTGATGCTTATCACTTGCCAAACTCATGTTTTCAAGTTTGAGAGTAAGAGTATAACAGATCAGAATTAAGGAGGTGATATATTAATGAATATTTGAAGGAATGTGTTGATGAGCGAAATGGAAGAGGAGGGAATTTATAGGCTGTCGTTCGTACGTGTGAGCTATTCATGATGAAAATACTGCTTTCAAAAATAGAGGCTCACGGTGACCGACACTTAATAAGGTAAATAACTTTACAATTTACGTTTCTGATTGACAAACTAATGATAGTGATGATGGTCTTATCATCAACGTAGTTTGCGTAAGCTCCTGATCACACATTAATCTTAGAATGAGCTAGCTACCTGTGGATAAAAAAAATGGGAGATTTTAGCTTGGTTTACTTAAAAAGAGCTAGGCTTCTATAAGGTTTTGGGTTCCAAAAATTTATACTTATTACGATTGGTTTTTTATTGAGGAATTAAAAAATCAGTTACGATATAAAATAGAAAGAAAAAGAGTAAATTATTCATACTACCAATGCATGATGGTAACGCTTCTCGACGTGACTCGTGTAACATATATTAGAAATAATGAGGTCAAGAGTTAGTTGTATTTGAAGTTTTAAACTTGATAATGGTTGAATCTGAGTTAAGTGGGGGTGTACCTCTGCAGGTAATTAATGTTACTGGCTACATTAATGCTGATGATGATTATTAGTCCATGAAGGATTTATATTAATGAAGTGCATCGAAGGAAAAGTGACATATTATGGTGACCAGAACAAAAAAATAATAATGGAAAGTTATTGTGCTTGTTTGGAAACTATTAACTCTCATCCAAAAGTACGTTCAACAGTGTTTTTCCGTAAAACGAGACAATCCCCTCTACATATTTACCTCGATTTATGTAAAAGTACTTTTCTACCGCTTTTCCAAACGGATCAATTATCAATCATTTGCACTGCGAAGTAATTGTCTGCAGGTAATGTTGCTGTTTCTGCGCTCCTACGTGTGTATGTCTTGACATTGACCCTAGCTATGAGCTGGCCATTTGAGGTTACACCTTTCTTCTTCATTTTAATAAATAATTTATTTACTTAAAAGACTTCTTCAATTAATTTTTGGGCTCCCCTTGACTAATAATTACCTTTTAATTATATGCTCATCATTTTTTTTGAATCATAAAGGGCAAGTTAAGCTTGAGAGGTCAGTTACAAGATGAAATGAGGGCTATTCCCTCCTACAAAAGTTTTGTCAAGCAAAATGAATTCCCTACAGCTTGAAGGGATATCTGGAAGAATAGAAACAGTCAAACTCCCATTATGAGCTTCACGTGTTATAATATCCGCACATCTCAAAATTTCTCTATTACTCTGGTGCAACTCAACATTCCAGTTACCATATAGCAGATGGCGAGTGGCTTCAATCTCATGTCGTAGGTGATGGTTATGCCCACTATCTCTAAGTAAGGTATTGACCGCTTCCAAGAAATTAGAGAAAACATGTATGTCGTTAAACTGCAGATTCTGGCAAAGTTTCGATCCTGTTTGTATTGCCAAAATCTCTGCCCCTGTGACCGTGACGCTACCAAGTTTCCTGAAAACCTATGATCCAGTCCCCTTGGTCATTCCTGATAAGTCCACCACACGCGACTTGATCCGGCGCTCGAACTGAAGAATCTACGTCCAATCTAACTGATCCACTAGGCGGCGGTCTCCAATAAGTATCCTCACTTCTGCTCCCCATGAAAATCTGGTGCGTGAATTTTCCGACCGATGCATCCTCCATTATGTGGAACATGCACTGGTGGATATCTCCTTAGCTGAGAAAGTATTATCTCCAAGCAGCTGAGAACACCTAATCTTTCAAATTGTCCAATAGCCAATGGCAAAAACCTTTTCTCATCATTTTTAAAGAGGTGTGAATTTATATACTCAAGTCTCACCTTGATTTCTTATATGATATTGGATATAGAGATATTGTGAATAAAGGAAATTTTGAAATCTTATTTCCTCTAGGATTGTTGTTAACTAAACTAATATTCTTGATCGATAGACGATAATCATGGACCATTTATATATATTATTATATTGTCAAAAATCTTTTAACCTTCATGTTAAGATCAGCGATTGTGATATGCTGATGATATCCTTTTAATTTGTGTCATTTTCGGATGGAATGGAAGGACCTGATGGATGTTGATCATCAGAGTCAATTGCTCACATCACTCTCAATTTGTTAATGTGCAATTTAATTAACTGATTAATTAACTTTGATGGCCAATAAAAGACTTAATTAATTGGCATTCATCGTCAACAGAACGATATAACTGAATAACAGTTGAATTATGACTAATTTTGTGGCCCAAAAAAACAACAATTATGACTAACCTTTCTGAAATTAAATACAAATTCCTTATTGAGAGAGAGAGCCTTAATTAATTAGAGCCCACTTAGTTTTGAGCTCGTTCTTATCATATGTCATCTTCATGCATCATTCCATTATTTCGGAACAGAAGGGATACTTGAAGAAATGATTAATCATGTATATGATTTGAAATGAGCTACGCTATTAATATTCATGATTTAATTATAAATAGTGCATTTCATATAAATTTTATATTACTATTCCAGTCCTAAATATTAGAGTTAGGCAAAGAATTTACTTGATTCTAAATATATATATATATATATATAAGATTTCAATGTCTTTTACCTTCTAACTCCATAATTTTTCTCTAAAATATTTATATTGATCGCATGTAATAAAGTTTCCATCAATGTATAGTTCATTTACAAATTATTAAAGAGGTTAATTTAGAAAAATCAATACACATTTCTAATGAATAACTAAAACACATTTTTTGTAAATAATTAATTTAACTAATTTTTTTAAGTTAGCTATATTATTATATTAGAGAGATTATAAAGCATAGAATATAGAGGATAGATTATATTATGTCATAGCAACAGAGAATTAAAGATGATATTTTTTTAAAAAAACGAGGCACATTTTTTCATGCGTGTGCGAAGTCTATGAAAACTGCTTTATGAATAGCTAATATAATACAATTTGCTTGATTAAATTTTATATATTGCATGGAATCTGAAGTAAGTCGTAACTCTATCGCATGATCAAAATTTTAGATTATATATTGCGGCATTAATAAGTCTGTTATTTGTAGCTAGGAAATTGATCAAAATTTGAATTTTGCAGAGTTCTAATTTAAAGTGTCCGTTTGGGAACGAGGTAGAGAAGTACTTTTACGTAAGTCGAGGTGAATACGTGGAGGAGATTATCTCGTTTTACGAAAAAATACTGTTGAACATGCTTTTAATTTAGGGAGTAAATAAGCTTTTCCACAAACACAATGTTGAAATAATCTTGAATCTGAAAAGGAAAGAAGAGAGGGCTAGCAATGACGTATGAAATGAAAGGCTAACAACATAAATTGGAGAGGTTTTTTGATATTATTATTGCAAGTGGGTTTTATTATGACTTTGGAGTTTAACATTTGGCCTTTTCTTTACATTTTCAAATAAATCTAATATATCTGTCAATAATAGAGACCAATCTGCTATTGACTTCAAAAATCCCAAGTACAACAAATAATTGAATTTAAACATTGACTGATCACTACTACACATTGCCATAAAATTATTATCTTCATGCTTTGGATATATGTGTGTCATAAATCACAAGCTTAAATTAATAATTATGGACAATTAGAGATTATACGTGGATACAAACACATCAAGCAGATTAATTAGTTTATATTTATAGGAATAGTTCGGCACCAATGGTTAAAAATCTAGAAGAGAATTCTCGCCTCATTTATGGGTGTGAGTTTGCATTTTAAATTATGTTTATAAATATGAATCAATTAAATGCTTTGCATGTATACGTATAGATGATGCTGAATGTCAAGGTCCCACATCGGAAAGGCTCGGGAGGGTTGTTAGGCATATATAGCGGGATGCTGCGCATCCCAACAAGCTAGCTTTTGGGGAGAGGATAACGGTCCCGTGACAGTGTGGTATTAGAGCCAGTCCCAAGCCTTTTGTCTCTAGTGGACCATTCAGACGCCGGTGAAGGAAGTAACCGGTGGCCGTGGGCCCTGCGGTGAGGACACTCGCGGATTGGTTGGGGGAGAATGTCAATGTCCCACATCGGAGAGGCTTGGAAGGGTTGCTGGGCATATATAGAGGGACGTTGTGCACCCCAACAAGCTAGTTTTTAGGGAAAGTATAATGATCCCGTGACATAAGATAGGTTCAATTATTAATATATAACTGGAAGTATGAATGATTGAACTCAAAAGTGAAAGACAGCTGAATCCCAACTTTGAACAAATAATTGTTGAATCTTGTACTGATTTTTGTTATGTTACGTTATAGGTATACGGCATGGGCCAGAGAAAATAAAAGCAAATTTGGAATAAAAAATTGAGAGAGATATTTTAAATTAAATAATTTTTATTATATTCAGAGAATATTCGTATATATATAATCTTATTAAAAGCTTGGTCACTGAAAACCTTTGATCTTATCCCTTAATTTCAATACAGCATTAAGCGTCCCAAATATACAATTATTCATACACGTACGGGATGTTACGAGACATTAAATGTGTATATATCTTCAAACAAATGTTCGAATCTTAATTCATTGTATATTATAAAGAACTAAATCCTTTTTCTGCTTTAGGACAAACTTTGAGGCAATTGAAAATTAGAAAATCAAGTTAATGGAAGGATAGAAAAAAAAGGTAAATGTTCAATGATATCCTTTATCTTTTACAAAAAGAGCATATGATATCATAAATAAATTTTAGATGCAAAAATACATATAATGATTTAGAACAGATCGAAAAGTCCACAAACATTAACTTCGACTAACATTGTTAAATCATTTTAAAAAATTCATCCAGATCACATATTGTTTTAAGGCTATATTAGAGTAAAAAAAAATGAAAATAATTTTCACTGTCTGTTTAAAGAACTTCTATGCCTTAATTTTTTATGAGAATTCCAGAAATCAAGATTAATTTTCAAAATTCATCATTTTATGGTCAAAAGACCTCATCTTTTTTAGGATTAGTTTAGGGTTAAAAGAATGCAAATTTCATTATCTCATAATTGCATGGAAATAATCTCTATGGCTCATCAATTTTTATGGGGATTCTAAAAATCAATATTATTCTTAAAAAATCATCTGTTTTGGGCCAGATATGGCACAATTTTTAAGATTAGTTTAGGGTTAGAAAAATGAAAATTTTTGTTGTATTAAAATTACTTAGAAATAGCCTCCGTGGTTCAATTTTTATGAGGATTATAGAATTAAGATTATTTTTAAAAAATTTATCCATTTGAAGCCAAAAATATTACATCTTGTTTAAGGGTTAGTTTAATTAGGGTTATAAATAAATATTTTTTACTTTCTCAGAATTTTGTGTAAACAACTTCTAAGGCTTAAACTTTTTGAAGATTCCAAATATTAAAATTATTTTACAAAATTCATCCATTTGGGGTTAGAAAAGACCACACCTAGATAAAAGATTAAGTATTTCAAATCCATGACTTAGAAAAGACCACACATAGATAAAAGATTAAGTATTTTAAATCCATAACTTAATAGCGTTAGTCAAAATTAACATATGTGACTTTTTGAGCCTGTTTTTGAATTATTGTATGCATTTTTTCACCAAAAAATATTTATAGTGTCATACGCTCTTTATATAAAAGTTAAAGATTTTTGAACCTTACCCCAAAGAAAAATCCATCTAGTTGTTGTTGTGGTTTGGAGCAAGTCCCCACAATTCGTGTTTTCTTTGATTAATAGAGCTGTTAGTGTGTCCGTTTGGGTTAGCGGTATAAGCAACTTTTCATCATGATATATAGTTTACGAGGTAAATATGTTGTAAGGATTTTATCGCAACTTATGTAAATGTGGTTTTCCAACGATTACACAAATCGGCCTATCTAATCCAACTAGTCAGTTTGAAGTGGTGACGGTTGATGAAACGTGTGGTAGGGATCAAAGTATTAATAATTCCCCTCCGACGATCCAAACATTAGTCACTAACCAAAAAGAAAAAAAATTGGAGTGAATGAGCGGTGCAAATGGAAAAAGGTATGGTCACTTCCAATTAAATCTAATTAATAGCACTTGAATCTAACTCAGTTAAATTACCATATATATTTATATATAAGATCAAGTGGATTGCTAACAAAAAATGCTCTAGACAGTAAGGAGTTTATCTATAATTTATAACCGCGTGTGCTTAAATCTTCCTCTATATATATACACGATGATTACAGAAAGATATTGCATATAAAACAATCCCACACGTACTAGACACCGAAGGATATATATATATATATATATAAGATTTCACATAAAAGCTTTCTACATAACTACTACAACCACTAAACTGATAGGCAAACATCATGGTGAACTGATAGAAGAGCATATAATTAGCGGCTAATAAATTTTATTGATCGATGAGTCGTAAATACTTTTTAACGAAACTCTTGCGCGAAACTTTCAACTTTGGAATAGCTCAAATGTTAAGCTCTTGTGAAGCTTTGAAAGAGCCTTTTGCTTTCAAAACAAGAATTACCACCCTTAAAAATATTAAAGTCCATTGTTTAATTTGGACGTTCTTTTAATAAGCTTTCAAATTATCAAATAATTAGTCTGCAGCTTTCACATATTATTATGGATATAACATATATATATATATATATAACCATTATAAGCCATAAATTTTTCATGGAACGTACGAACCCACGTTTTAGTTTTCTTTGACCTTTCCATGTTACCTAAAATATACCTAGATCTCGAAGAACCGACTAATTCTGTCCCGACGTTAAGCAGCACAACACACGTACACATGATATGTGATATCTGAGTACTCACCAGTGACCAGACGATTTTAATTTGGTGAAGTGTTATTGTCAAACATCAAAATCGAGCTTTCTCACTTCGGCCAGCCTATCCAAATCAATCTCCATCACCCATCACTTACATGCAAGTGAGCTAGAACCAGCTAGGTAGCTGGCTGGATTTCGTTTTACGATTTTGTGAACAATATCTTCAACTAAATAAGTAACACCTAATCCAATTATTTGATCCCCCCTTTTCACATTGAAAAGTCAAATCCTCTAGATGAATTAATTGGTCAAGATTTTATGTCACTTGATTTGTTTGCTTCCTTGATTATTTTCTGATCCCACAACCCCAGTAACTCAACTCCGGGAAGAAATTAATTAAATCTTATTAGGAGTATAAATTATCTCTAACTCTCATAATGAAGCTCTCTAGCTTTATCAGGGGATTATTAATCAATGTCTTTTCTGAGATTTTCATCATTGGATCTTAATTATAATCTCATTGATGTGATCTTAGTTGAAAAATCATGCATACCCTCCTCCTCCTCCTCCTCCAAAGGCCATACGTACGAACTGGATCCTTAGAGGAAGCAACAGCAAGTGTCATTGTGTCACTTTCACATGTCTTGCGTCTGAGTCTTCAATCTTTTTTTTTTTGGGGTATACATGCGTCTCTTTGATTCTCTAATCTTTATCGTATTTGTTTAGAAAGTAGGTGGGAGAATATATTTTTATTTATATAAATATTGAATTTAGAGTATATTTATTTTGTTAAAAATAAAATTTTTTTAAAAAATATTTTGAAAGAATGAGTTAATAAATGCTATAATCTGTAAGTTAACGGATTTTGGATCCAAAATACATTTTTCATCCCAAAAAGTTGTTATTGATTAGATGTTGAAATCAATCCACTTTCAAGGGGTTTGTACGTGTGCAGCTAATTAAACTTATTATAGCAAATTTCTATTTAAATTTTATTATTGGTAACCAGGTTTAAAACCTAAGTTTCACAGATTCCGAGGTAAAAACTAGGTTTTGAAAAGTGATTTATATTTGGGAAGTTATAGCTTTTACGGATTCTGAGGCAAAAAAGTGGGTAGGAAAGAGGAAAGTAAGAAAGAGAAAGAAAAAAGGAAAAAGTATGAAAGAGAAAACATAGGTTTCAAACTGAAATTTTGTAACATAGGTTTTGAAACCTAAATACCAAACAAACCCTTAACTCTACGTAGTCATATATATCTTTGTTTTTTATCTCAAATCTCATAAATATATATATATATTGTGTGTAGATGAATCTTAAAGAGGAACAATGGATCGGATACCATGTATAAGTACATGACTAAAATTTAAGAAAATTATTTATGTGGGGATAAGAATTAAGTTTATTGGTCTTAATTTGTGTGAAATGGTGGGATTAACATAATCAATCCTCAAATTAAATGGGAAAATTGTTCATGAATACTCTTTTTTTTTTTGCCAAGGTTCATGAATACTCATTTAAAAATTTAATCATTTATAAGAATATGATATATTTCAATAGACAGAAACACAACATTACAAAAGATTTCACATATAAAAAGTATCAATTACTCGAATTCAGATAATTATAAAAAAAAATTTTACATGAGCAAAGGAACATGGCTGACAGCCATGAGAGGGGTCACCGTCACATGAACAATGACCAAGTCGGAAAGTTTCCATACTCATTTTTCAAACTCAAGTACAAACATCTGATCAATCTCATTAATACACTTTTCAATCTGTAACTTCATTAATTATCCTCTCTCTCCGTGCACCACATTCTTCTATGTTCCCCACCACATCATCTTAGTTACAACTGTTTTTGCTCTCTCTCTCTCTCTCTCTATAGGTCCAACCAATAATTCATTTTCAATTGCCTTAACAAGTGGTTTTCCTGTATTATTTGACCAATTAGACACGCGTCTTAATTTATATGTTACACAAAATTTGAAAGATATGCTCTTTTAATCCTTAATATAAAATTTATTTTAATAAAAAAATTACACTATAAAGTAGATCTTATGTTGAAGATCAAAGGAGTATAATCTTATTTATAACTTAAAACAATATAATTTTCTATTAATCTTACGATATAAATTATATTTTATAAACATTGATGTGAGTGTTAATTTGTTTTATTTTAAGAATTAATTGTTTTGCACTTTGCTTTTCTTAATTTTTAGACGTTGTGTTGTTTCAATAATTTCTAGATCCTCTAACCATATCGGTGAGAGAAGAAGTTCTAATAGTTTTTAATGTAATATTGATGCACTTTTCATGCAATCTTCATGCGTTCCATCTCCATGTTAATACGACACGATATATTAATTATTTTTAATCTTACTAAAATCAAAATATCTTTTCCAAATCATTACCAAAAATCTAGATACTTGTCTATTACTTTCCTTTTTCTTCTCTCATATATTCTTCTGTCCTTCAATTTGTGTTTCTGTTTTCTTTTCTTATTTTCTTGTTTTTTTTGTTTTATATGTACGTAGTCTAATAAAGGGGAAAAGATGAAGTCTAGAGGTGAACTATAGTACCATACATCTGATTTTTTATAAGGGGGAAGAACAATTAATGCAGAACAGATTGATCCGAAACACATAATTAAACAACTAGTTAATTAAACATTTAACTACCCTAACTATGCACTAACTAAAAAATAGCTAGAAGTTATATGTATCGATATCATATATGATGATAGTGGTGTTAATATTGATACACTCATACAATGATGATAAAATGTAATATTTGACCTTTAATAATATCAAGTGACTTTAACAAGGGGTGAGCGAGGAATTGGTGAACGTGGAGACTTAATGAGAGTACTGTGTCTGTGAGGTGACATCACCCAACTCTCTTCAAATCTTCTCGATGATGATGAGCTAACCCTCAGATCATTAATGTTTCTTTTTTGCCTTCGTTTAATTATATTATTCGCCTTCTCTGCGTTTTCTTTTCCCACAAATGCTTTGATTCTTCTCAGTGCTACTTTCACT
Organism: Vachellia pachyceras; assembly: GCA_025593235.1. Lineage (NCBI taxonomy): Eukaryota > Viridiplantae > Streptophyta > Magnoliopsida > Fabales > Fabaceae > Vachellia > Vachellia pachyceras. Next base: position 22,482 of record JANTPZ010003073.1, read on the forward strand.
GTTTCATCATCCATGTTAGCGAAGCAAACCCTAAACCAGCCAGCCTCGCTGCAACTAAAAGATGATCCTGGAGATATATTCAGCTTCACTTCATTCACTATCACTCGCCATAGGTTCATTTCTCCTTCCACTGTTTGTTCTTTCAACAAACTTCTCAGGTTCATCCAGCAGAACAGGCCTGCGTTGCTTGGGAGGCAAGTAACTCCCATCTTCTCAAGTCCCTCTGTGAACAAACTGCGCCTCTTGGCCAACCTTCCTGAGCTCTCTGCCAGAAACTTACCAACAAAGTCATCATCTGAGAGCATAGAAGCCAACATGTGTTGAGTCTGAGATGACACTAATCCAAAGCTTGACATTTTACGAGCACAACTCACTACAGTGTCGTTGTATGAATAAATAATGCCAACTCTGAAGCCAGGAAAGCCCATGTCCTTTGAGAGGCTATAAACTACGTGAATGAGATCTCTGTTGCAGAAGTCCATCTCTTGAATGATCTCAGAGACACTCACAAAGCTTGGTGCGCTGAACACAGTGGCTGCGTAGATTTCATCACACACTAAATGGATGTTCTTTTCGTTGATGAAGGTTACAAGGCTTTTCATGGTGTCTCTGTCGAAGGTGGTGCCTAAAGGGTTTGATGGGTTGGTTATGAGCAAGCCCTTCACATTGAGGTTGTCTTTTCGAGCTTTGTTGTATGCTTCTTCAAGGGCTTCTCTAGTTATTTGGAAGTTGTTAGAGCTGTCAGTGTGGACGGGGACTATTTGCACACCAGTTCGCCAGCACAAGTCACGAGCATATCTGAAATAGAATTTGAAATATATGAGTCACAAATGAACATACATATTGGATTGGAGTTAGATAATTAAGCTCGTCACAAGTCTTGAAATTGAATTGATATGATCCTGACAAAGTCAAATCTTGTTTTGACCAGTGCACAGTCGGGGTCCATATAATATACTGATCAAAAGGGGATGAAGTTTACACAATTAACAAGATTAAGAATTGCCAGAGATCAAGTTGCAAGCAGTGTCCACAAAGATTTGTTAATTAATTAATTCAGTGTTCTATTAGGGATTAAAAAATAATGAAAACCCAAATCTAGTATTGACCTTATATGCATAATTCATTGAATCAATTCCCATCTGGAAAAAATATCTTTTGGACCAATTTGATGCCTTGAGACCATGAGTTGACGGATTTCAGGAATGGAAAAAATATCTTCCCAACAAGAACTTTTTACTGTCGTCACAACTTGAGTAGAATAGAAAAATAAACAAACATAAAGAACGAAAATTTTTTACTCATGTCAAAGTAAATACTATTTTTACTCACATAAAATATTTATATCTTCATGTACTGTATTTTTCTTTTTTTCCAGACTTAATTAAGTGAGTGGGAGTAGGAAGATACAATGAATGTGAATGAAAAGAAGAGACAAGGAGAGATACAGAAAAAGAAAAGAGAGGGGTTACGTACGCTGGATAGTAAGGAGTGGGAATGAGAAAAGCATCGCCGGGATCAGCCAAACAGAACATTATGGTCTCGTTGGCTCCCGTTGCCCCACCACTCATCACCACTCGATCTTCATCGAACTTCACCCTCCCTCCTCTCACTTTCGACATCAAATTTGCCACCCCCTGCAAAATCCCATTTCTTAGTATCATTAACTTCATATATATACATATAGATGGAGGGGGGATACGTACCTTCCTGAACTTGGGAAGGCCGTGATAGTCCTGAAAGATGGCGACATCTCTGTAGTGGTGCAGTCCTTGGGGGGTGCAAATGGAAGCCTCAGGATGATTGTTGATCCAGTCTTGTATCAGATCAAAACAGAGCTGAGAGTGAAACAAGAAATGAAAGCAATGTGTACGATCGAGTTAGACAACATATATATATATAACACCTTATAATTTAAATCAATCACATATAATATCTGAACTATGTATTATGTATATGTTTATAGGAACCTGGTGTTCTGCAAGACCCATCTGGAGGACCCCTTGAGGATTGTGAGCGGGGTGAAATGGGTCTCTGTCATAAGCCTTCCATCCATCAAAATAAGCAGAGTTCTCTCCATGTTTGTCATTCTCTGCCATAATTGAAAGAAGCCCACGGTTCTCATCATTTCCTAAACCCATCTTTAATTAATTTAAGTACTTGAAGAAGTGGAGGAGATTGTAAAGGGTCACTGTGTTGATGTGGAGAGGGAAAGATTGAAGAGGAATAAGGATAATAGAGAGGGATGAGGTTGTTGGTTGTTGTCAGCGATGAAGAAGAGGTGGGAATTTATAGGGAGAGGAGAGAGAAAGCCATACATGGCAAAGTCCGCGTTCAACTTTCAAGTCTCAAGCATCAATGTTTATGTACACATTAGAGGTTTTCAATTTAGTCACTCGCGCTATTTCTTGTGCGCCAATAACAACAATAATAATGAGATATAAACATCTAACTTTTTAGTTATTTAATAATCATATTGTTATAAAGAAAAATTATATATTTATTAAAAATGTAACCAAAATGAAAAAGAAATACGTATATCTCAATTTTATGATTCTAATGCAATATTGCAAAACCCAAGTAAGCAATACAGTGAATGGTCATCTAAGAGATACGATGAGCATTATGCACAGTAAACATATAAAATATGATTTAGAGTTGCTATTTTGAAACCTGAAAACATGATTAATTAGATTAAGAGAAATAGAGGGTAATATGGAAGTTAAAGAAGGAATTGAGAAGGAAATTAAAGAAGAATGGCCGGTGGGGGCCAACGAGTCAAGGACACCAAACTGGGTTTCACTTCATGGTACCATACGAGGAATGCGTCCCAACCTCGGCCACGTGGGGCGGCCCAGAGATTTTACCCCGCACGTTTATTTTTTTCCCCATTGGAAATCCTTCTGATAATAACTTTTACAAGTTTTAAGATAAAAATCTAGATCTTTTATAACAATTTTTATAAATTCCGGGGCAAAATCAAGGCTTTGAAAAGTGAATGTATTTGGGAATTTATTGGTTTTTATGAAGTTTAATGCAAAAGGTAGGTCAGGAAAAGTAGAAAATAAAAAATTTATTAGGAGATAGAGTGTGATTTGGTAAGAAAATAGCTTTTTCAAAACCTAAGTTTCAAACTGAGGTTTTGTATTCAAAATATATTCTCTGAAAAATGTTAGTATTTGAACAAAACCAAGTTTTTGGAGTAAAATTTAGGTTTTGAAACCAAACATGAGTTTTAAGAAGAGAAATCAAACAAACCCTTAAAGGGGTAACCCAAAAATTACTTTTTATTTAGAAATCCCAAAACATCACCAATAAAAGAAAAAAGCAAAAATGACGGATGAGGGAGAGTGTAGGAATTTATCATTCCAATATAAAAAAAAATCAAACTGACAATCAATAATATAATAGCATTAAAAAAGTTGACACTAATTTTAAATTAGAGAAATAAAGTACTTTATATATGTTGAAATATTTATGTAAATTATTAAATTACCTATTAATTTATAGGTTAACAAATTATATAGTTTAAACAGGAATGATAAATATATCGGTTAATTAACTTCTATAATCTCTCTAAAAAAATTAATAAATGCTTATATTAAATATCAGATGTAATATTCTATACTCCCTCATCCACTCCATGATACAGGTCGCTTAAACCAATTCATCAAAATCAATAAATTATAGTTAACTCATTATATTCATCTAAGTCAAAAAAATTCCAAGTTTTCCCTCATTAAATAAGTCTTTAAAGGGGAGACAAAATATAAAATGCCACGTCAAACTAGTAATTATATGATCAAAATTGGTGGATAACCATTAATTAACCTGTAAGTCACTTATATCATAGATGAAGCCATTTTCATATAGGTGACTTGTGGAACAGATAGGTGGTATTTTTTTTATTTTGATCACATTTGTTTTTTCTAAAAAGGGATATTGTACTTATCTTGAGCGTAAATATTTTGAGTTTGGAAAATGAAGGGCGGGGGTTAAGTAATGAAGATGAGAATGGAGGGCTGTGATTGGACACGCGTTAGGTTGTGTGATGCTCACGCGCTCCGCGTAGGGCTAAACCCACACACGCTAAACATGCTTCCATTGCCAAACTTCTTATTCTCGTTGTTCTCAGCCTCGCATGCAACATGCTTCATGTTCAATGTTACATTCCCTCTCTCTGTATGTGAATCTTGGACTCCTCTCATCAATAGAAAATATTAATTTCTTTTCATATAATATCTCTAATTAATTATAAAACTTCCTGGCTGGTTAAGTAAAATTCCTCTTAATTACTCATTACTTTTTCTGAGCATGATATTGATATTTTAAATAATTAATTTTAATTAACTTATAAAATGGTTGTTCGAGTTTAATTCATTCACATGTGACGCATGCCACTCATTTATGTCAATTTACAAGATTTGGACAATCTTTATCAAGAAATGTAATTTAAGGAATATCGTTACAACTTCTTAATACTTTTATAATTAAATTCTGTAGTCAAATAATGATGCTTATATAATTTTTTTAATAATATTACATGGTTGTTTTAATTACAATTTATGCTATTATACCAATATCATCAATATCACTTGACATAATACTGATCGCAACATACATATACGAACCATGCAATATTCATTTCTCAAGTTTTCATATCATATATAAAATAAGGATCCTGCTTGCGTTCGCATTGTAGAATTGCAAGCTAACGTGTTATCATCAAAATACTATGTAATCATTATATTTAGATCAAACAAATTTAAAATAATTATACAAAGTCGAATGAAACTAATGACTCATGGCTTACAGTGGCTTCAGCGGATCATACATAGGTTCGTATAATTAATATTCCATCCGATCTTTACTATAGAATTTGTTTTATTTATAATGCATTAAATGTTAGAAAAAGATGGTCTTACTAGATTTACATGAGTTTGTAGGAAACATTAGAGCAATGACTAATGTCACACTCTTTTTATTTTACAAAAAAATCATATAAATAACCTTATACATTTTTTTCCTTTTAATTTTGAGTCTGTCGACATTGATTTGTTTTAAATTTCAATTAATTAAATAGAAATGGCTATTATTAAAGATATTTCTGCCAACACCAAACTGGGAAAAAAAAACCATCTTAACATACATCTCTAATATCTCCAATATCAACTTATCCATCTTCATACGTCGATCAACTTGATATGATAATCACATTTCTCAAATTTTAGGTGTATTAACTAATTCAACTTCTTCTAAATGGTCACCGCAACAACAAAGTTTTTTTCTCTTCCATTTTGGTTTTAAATACTCTATCCCATTATTTCAGTGTCTGCTCCATTCAGTTACTTTATTTCAAAACATTGATCGAGGCATTGAGTATCTTAGTCTTTTTCACTTATATACAGACAAACACGCACATATTTAATAAATCTAATTCAATTTGATTGGTTGTAAATGGTCCAAATAGCTAAATGAGCTTTAGCTCCACTAGACC
>JANTPZ010003074.1:0-17543 GCA_025593235.1 Vachellia pachyceras
TGTACCCTCATGGAGGTGTCTCTGAGCTTAATGGGCTTGGTGGCGGAGTGAGCGAGGCGATATTCGTGCATGATCCAATTGGTCTTGACACCTTTTGGTGGCTTTCCTTTGTAGAAGACGAGAGCTTTCTTGACGCCAACAGTGGTGTTCTGTGATGCAACGGAGGCGATGTTCTTGTCGGTACCGGTGGCCTTCCAGTAGCCGGAACCGGCAGACCTGTTTGGCCTCGCTCCATTTGGGTACTTTCGATCCCTGGGACTGAAGAAGTACCATTCTTTCTCTCCAAACGCAGCTTTTCCTGAAACAAATCAACACCAACCGCCATGAAGCTACAGAAACAAGTGTGTGTGTGTGTGTGTGTGGAGGGGAGGGGAAGAGAGAAAGCAACCTGGTAAGTCCCAGGGATCGAACTTGTAGATGTCGACATCGGCAATGAGGGAGACGGGGAGGGGCAGGGAGACGACCTTCTTGCTGAGGTAGTGAATGATAAGCTCATGGTCGGTGGGGTGGAACCTAAAACCAGGTGGCAGATTGGATTGAGGATGTTTCATGGCCAACAGAGAGAGAGAGAGAGAGAGGGAGAGGGGAGGAAGATGACAGAGGAGATGCGGGAAGCAGGAGGAGAGGATTGAAATTTTGGAGAGGACACAGGAGGCTCCAATTTAAGGAGCTTCCTATTCTGTCCTCACCTGCCTCCATCTTGAATGTTAGGTACTGCTAACTCTCTCATCCCCCGCACATACAAGCTAATTATTTTGACTTATAACATTTTATTTATCATTTATTCTTAAATTAATTTGTCTGATTTATAAATTATTATATTTTTTAATGATATTTATGGACATCTAATCATGACTTATTTCATTTCTTTAATGCCCTCAAATTATATTTAATATCGTCAAATTAGTAACACAACTCTTTTATATATATATATATGTGTATACATATTCAGTATATATGATAGAGTACCGTATTAATATCCTTTTCTACATATTGGTTTATTATTGTTGTCGTCATAGTCGTCATCGAATAAAAATATTTTCAACTTGTGGAATTTGAGGTTCGCAAGTTTCTATCGGGTTATTGCTAACTCCACATGGAGAAGTAGACGTGACAATACACGCACAACAAGTAGCATACTTTGATATTTATTATATATATTAAATTTATTTTATATATATATTTGTGTAAATTACTACTATCGTCATGTTTCATATATATATATATTTGTTAACTTTTTTTAAAAACATAAGAAACATAATTAATTTCTATATTTATCATTTTTTTCAGGTTAATTTGTCTGATCATAAATTGATGTGTGACACATATAAATATTTAAGATGCACGATATAATTAAATGATTTATTCAATATTTTATATTTTCAAAAAAAATTAATTGATCAACAAGAAGAGGAAGTTCTTTAATTAAATCTTATTACCATACACAATCATTTAAATTCCTAGTATATCGAGATGGAGGACAAGTGAGGCAAGGCACAAACATGAGTTAAGTGTTTTAAAAACTCCTAAAAATATCTAAAAAATACTTTTATGTAAATTTAGACAAAATTTTTTTATATAATTACTTAGAGCCCGGTAAATCATTTAAAAGAAATTAATCTAAACATTTTAATGTTTCAACCTTGCTAGCTTCAAATTTGGAATCGTCAATGAACTTGTCTTAATTATTAATTACATTAAAACATATAATCAAAACTTTAAATAACGTAAACATGACTAAATTTTAACCAGGAATGGCCTAATAAAAGGCCCACATGAGAGAAGGGAAAATGGGTCAATTTGATTCAAATTGAATTAAAGAAGTTAAATACAATATTTAAGAGAATTTATTTTTTTATATAATTAAATTATATATCAATTTATAAATCAAATAAATTAATTAAAAAAAATAATAAATATAAATAATTTTAAATGATGTCTTTAACTTTTTTTTTAATTTTTCCACCATAAATCAATTAAAGCATATGTTATTAGGGTTAATGATAATGACGAAAAGCCGGGAATGGGCAGATGGCGGCGGTGCTACTGACGTCATATGTGGACAGTCTGCCGACGCGTGTTGTTCTGATCGGCAGAATAAATTTATTAATGACGTCAATAATCTGAAATGGAACTAAATAGACATAACATATGGGACCCACACCCTACAGTGGCAATATTATAAACAAATATTTATATTCGGATAGGAAGAAGTATATTTTATTTTAAATTTTGCAAATACGTTAAGAATCCCAGATTCCAAATACCAATTCATCGAATATAACATGCGCCGAAAAAAAAAACTATATTTTTATTACAATGTTAGTGGCCGTCATCCTCGTCCACATGACTTTACTCCCATACTTTTATTCACTAATAATATTCCAACTCTCTCTCTCTCTACAATGTGTGTGTGGGATATATATATAGAGAGAGATTTGTTTACACGCACAGATATAATATATATGTGTATATATATATTGAGGGCGATGGATGATTAGGCTGCTAATCCAATGTTAACAAGTTGTGTAGAAAGCACGGATGCTCAAAGCAGAGGTCAAAATAACTAATCGTCTAATCCTACAAGGAAGCCAAGTCATTAATTGATCTTATCATGTGATCATTAAAGTTGCTTGGAGACTCCATGAGCCTCCTGCTCTAATCATGCAAAAAAAATATGTACACACATATATATACACAAACATACACTTCATTAAACTCATATCATATTCAGAGTATATTAAATAAAAGCCTGATTTTGGCCTATATTATTGATCTTTCTTTTCCTTTTTCTTCTATATGTGTGTTTGTGAATCTGTTGGGAGAAGGGAGTTTACGACTTTATGGATTTTGAGATGGTTTTTATGGATTTTGAGATGGTTTTGTCTTGATTTGTGTGTACCGTTTGAGAAACGGTATTCCCAAACAACCACTATATATATTGAGCATGAATAAGAGAATTTAATTTTTGATGAAGGACGACATATGATTATCCATTTCAAGAATCATCAAGAAAACTTAAGAAGCATCCCTAGGAAAAGGGAATACAGCAGATTTTTTATTAATCTGAGCTAAGTTCCTCAGTTTAAAGAGTTGAGTGCTTGGATTATTGGAAGGTCTGAAACTTACATGCAATAATAAAAATTTGATTTTTATGAACTTTGAGATGCATGATGCCTTCCACAGTTTTTCCTTTTGACCACAAAGACTTGCTTATTCACGTACAGTTTCTCTCTTTCTTTGTCTCTTTCGTGTCTATGGCCACAACATATTTGGACGGTTGATCAATACCAACTTTCTATATTCTAAATAATTACATGTGATGTACAAAATTAATACGTCGAAGAATTCTACTTCAAATTGCATAGAAACCCTTTTTGCAGTGCTTTTGATTTTGGAGGCTTTCTAATAACAAGCATTTAGTCACATTAATGGTTATAACCCATTTAATCAGTAATTATTTCTTTGTAGTCTTAAAAAATAACACTTAGTTAACTGATTTATAGGATAACACAATTAGTCACATTAATTATTTGGTTTCAAGCAGCAAATTTGGTTTAAAATTTTAACTATAAGGGTAATATTACTCATTTTTTAGGGTTTAAGATTATCTCAAAAATATTAAAATGGTAACCTTTACAACTAAAAAAGTTTAATGATTACTGTCAGATTTTTAACAGGGCGTGACAATACAGCAACACTTTTGAAATATTAAAGATGGCATTAAACCCGAAAAGAACTTCCAAACAACATTTCTTCCAAATGAAAACTCTCGACAATACTTTGATCAAATATAACATTTAAAACATTGAATCTAGAAAATAATTTTTAAAAAATGACATTACTTTCAAGTGAAAATTTTCACGATAAAATTATATGTTAATCTTATATAATGTTTAGGATAATCCATAACACCCAAAATGTTAAGATTAGAACTAGAATTATTAATGTAGAATTACAAAGGGAAGGGCATGCTCGGTGGTTATGTCCAATCAAATCACAACGTTCCCATTAATGGCAATTCAAAATAAAAAATATTTGCTTCGATCTACAAGTGAGCCACAGTTATTCGTCCACGTGGCACCTCTTTTTTTTTTTTGAATAAGTCGATAATACCCACAGAAATATCTCATATTACCAATAATGTGGTCCACGAATCAAATACAAGGTCATTGACCATTCCAAGGTTGGCTTCATCCAAAAGAAAACTCCCCCTTTCTTGAAAGCTATGATAGTTCAATAATTGATTTTTTCTGACATTGCTTCCCTTAATCATCTTCTTTTTTTTTTTGTCTTCCATCATAGTTTTTCCATTTTCCTTTTCAAACCCAAAAAATCAGGGCTCTCCAACTTAATAGTAATGAAACTGTCCATTCTTATTTTTTAAAGAAAACGAATTATTTTAGTTTTGCTTGTACCCTTGAACTTCAAGCATCTCCAACAACTTACGTAAGCATGAACCTCGTGGTTGGTGATGCCCCGATTTATAATTTTGTGCTTGTTTAACTTAATCTTTGATGCATGTTGAATAGGTTTTTTGTAAAACGAGATAATCTCATTCATATATTTGTCCTGACTTACATAAAAGTACTTCTCTATCGCGTTCCCAAACGGGTCCATTATATATAGGGAAATTTACCATCAAATCCCAAATAATCTAATTGATAAACAAAAAATCCAAAAGACTAGCAAAATTACCACCAAATCCCAGCAGTAGCTAGTCCAGACAGCTGGTGAGATTGTTAATAACAACCGGACTAACTACTACTAGGACCTGATGGTAATTTTATCAATCTTTGAAAACTTATATCTATTAATTTTTCTATTTGAGACCTGATGATAAATTTCCTCATGAGCTTTAAAGTTTATCAGTCTCATTAGCAACCAATGGATGCAGCAGAAGAGAATAGGTAAAGATTTTGACATTCCTTTCGGTATTTACTAGGAGCCCAATGTGATTTTTTGTACCTTTTTATCCCACGAAACTTGAATTCTTTCAATATCTCTTATGTTAAAAAGATAAAAAAACATGAGAGCTCATTCACTTCAGCTTTGAATCCTCAGTATAAGGAGTCATTTGGCACAAAGAAATAACCACCTGTACAGTCTAATGGGACTCATTTGTAATGAACATCACTGACTGGGTTACCTTTTTTCGGCAAAAAACTAAGTTAATCTGCTAAAGGGACAAATTCTTCTTGAATGTGAAGACTAAATTAAGTGAATAATTATGTCATAAATTGGCTGTACACAGACCAAAGCAGTTAAAATTAATTTGAAGTTTTTTTGGGGAATGGAGAATCTTACGTGAGAAGCAGGCAGGCACGTGCGGCGGAAGAGGAGAAACTTGTAATATTGGAATTAGTTGCGCAAAGTGAGGATTATAATTGATTGGTGGTGTGATCCTTTAATCAATGATAATTTACTAATCATTTAATTAATAACAACCCGTGGCCATATGTTTGTTGGTCAGCTTCACAAAACTTTGATTTGGTCCGTCAAGACAAGCTAAGAACTATGGTGTATTATTTGAATTGGTTTTTGAAGAATAACTTATCAAGAAAAAATGATAAAAATGATTTTAAAAAATAGATTTTTACCCAAATACATTTTAATAAATGGAAGTGTTTCAATAGTTGTTATCAAGATCACTTTTTCATATGCAAATTACCAAAAAGGATATAGGGCCTGTTTTGAAATACGGTGGAGAAGTACTTTTACGTAAGTCAAGGTAAATATATAAAAGATATTATTTCGTTTTACAGAAAACACTGTTGAATAAGCTTTTGAATTTTCCAAAATTGTTACTAAACCGAGCCATAAACTAATATGATAATTGCATAAATAACAGAATCTAATTTATTACAAGAGGAAATGAGAAGGATTTTTTTTTTCTAGATCATATATGACAATCATAAAAAGAAGAGAAAATTAGCTTTTTTGAAGCCATGATTTTAAATAAAAACCTCTTTTCCAAAATTTTCTCCCATTCGTTTATTGAAAACCAAAACCATAGTTTTACAAGTCAGAAGTACATCTTTATTATTTACCAGACACACTGAAAGCAAACGAGGAACCAAATATCAATCCACTCAAAGCAATCAATCATTTTCGAAAAACTAATCAACCACCCTGCCACGTCACTCATTAATTAGGCATAATCAAACTATGTTTTGTGCTAATCCCTCTTCATCCTTATTCCTTAACCACACAACATCATATGATAACGCTAGAGACACAATGCTTCACTAGTGCCAATGGAAATGCTCAACCCATAAGTCACTCCCACAATTACATCCCAATTGCCAAATTGTTATTATAATACCCGCTTAGAGAGACTTTCTTTGGAAAGCCTCGAGAAAGAGATGGATGCATGTGTCTTATATTAAATTCATTCAGAATATATATAATTAAAGGAGTAACAACCAATGTTAAAACTTCTGGAGGTGAGACAAAAGACTTTCTGATAAATATTAGAATCATCTTTGAGACTTTATTTGTTTAATCTAGTATTATACGTTCTAATTGAACTTATGTGAAAAGAGTTCCCTTAATGCATGTTTTATGCTGACAATATAGTTCTTTGGGTCAAATCAAGGGAAGAGATTAACTCTAAACTTAAGTTTGGAGAAGGATTTTGGAATCAAAGGGCCTTCACCTGAGTAGGAGCAAGATAGGAATACATGCACTTTAATTTTAATGAGACAAGTTGGAAGTAACTTGGAGGTAACATTGAAGATCAAGTCATTCCATAAGTAACAAAGTTTAGATACATGGGATTAATTATGCAAAATGATGGTAAAATTGATGATGATGTTAATAATAGAATTTAAGTTAAATGGTATAAATGGAGGCAAGCTACTGGAATTATTTGTAATTGAAAAATGCTTAATAGAGTAAAAGAAAAGTTTTATCGTATATCTATAAGACCAGAGCGAATACTGAGATTTAAAAGGACAACATGAGCATAAAGTGGGGTCACTAATATGAGGATGTTGAAATGGATGTGTGATCATACAAGAATGAATAGGATTCATAACGTTGAAATTCGTGGACGGGTTGATATGGAAGTCATTGAGGAGAAAATGGTAGAGAATCATTTAAGGTGGTTTGAACATGTGTAGAGAATGTTAATGGAGGCACCGGTAAAGAGGATATACCAAACAGTATGGAGTCCTCTGAGAAGAGATAGAGGGAGACCAAAGCACATTTTGAAGAAAAATATAGAGATATATAGTTTAATTAATAATATATATATATATATAGATTTGGTTTATGATAGAGCGTAATATCATTATTTGATTTATGTAGTCAACCCCACATAGTGGGACTGGGCTTTGTTGCTACTATTATGATACCCATTGAAAACCCTCTATGGCTCTATCCAGTAACATACAAGTGGGTGATATGTGTTGGACTTAACATGCATATAAATGATTTAATATTTGGATATCTGGGTAATTATGTAATGATGATAACTATATTCTTAATATTGAAAGAAAGGCTTAATACATTTGTAATGTTGTAAAAGAATGGCTTAAAAGAGATTTCCGAAAGGGAGGGAGACCTTGATTCAAAGGGATGGGGAGGTCTTGGTTCTCTGGAACCGAAAGGCAGAAACAGCCAAACTCAATTGGCCACACAGAGATGGGTGTTTCATATTTGAATAATCATAATGGAAAAAGGTGGTTGAGATAAAACCAATGAGAAAAAATGTGATGATTATCCACAACTCTCAGCCTTTTTTCCCTTCCCATATGTAACTATCCTTAACAGGAAAAGATGCTTTTCATTGGGTTTATGATTTCTCCCACAGATGGGGCGTCTCGGTATCCATACCGTTTTCCAGCTTTACTTAACTAATGGGGTATTGAGTCAGCTGTGAGGTAAGAAAAAGCAGGTTGCTAAGGTTTGCATTTCTAACACATTATTCCATAAAGATACCCTCATAGATGAGGTCTTCATACTCATAGGTAACTTGTTCACCTAAAACTCATATTCCCACATGCTGAATGGCAAATGGGGTATATTATTATACACACACATGTCTAAAGCAGCATCCAAGAATCTTTCAGCTCTGTGGATATATATAGAGCGCAAAAAACTGAGAAGGAAAATTGGCATTCACACGGTGACAGTACCTGTTCATCATGGTAAAAAGCGAATCTCTAGTCGCAAATCCTTGAAAACGATCATCTGGGTACAATTAACCTATGGCGTGAGTAACAAAATTTTATATATTTAGTCGAATATTGAACATTCAGAGGGGAAAATAGTACAGCCAAACAACAAAACAAATATATAATTATCTCTGCAAATAAGCTGACAGTTTACATAATTTCAGCCTCTCACTTTTTTTCTTCTTTCTAACAATGCGGTGAGCTTGACGAGTCCTCGTCCATACGTATAGTACTTTTGATCATAGTGGTCCAAGTTGCCTGTTCAAATACAATTGAACGAAGGCACATGAGTAATATGTATAAAAAATATATTTAGTTGAACGTCCAACATTTACTGCGACTAAAACAAGCAAACAAAATTAAATTATGTGTCAAAGTTGTGAGAGCTCATTCGATTTTAATTTCATATTTCAAGACTGCCATGAGTTTATCTAGCATAAAATATAATCCATCACCAATTATTATATTTTATATATTGGATAAGGATCATAGGCGTGATCGGCGATGGCAGGTATTTCAATGAAGCACTGATCTGGTTAGAAAATTTGGCTGGTTAAGAATGCTGAAAATTACGCATGGCCAACTCCAAGACTAGTCAAACACACAGAAAATACATAATTAGTTAATTCCCAACTACCATAAAGTCTTGATTGTGACTCCTGTAGTTTTCCACGTGTAGTTTACCTAATCTATTGGATTGCCCTTATCCACTGTCAAAATGGCCATCCAGCAGTTTATCCTGCTTTCCAACAATGCCTTCTGCCTAACCTCAAAGTTATTCACTCAGCCATATCACAAGTTCATCAGGCCTCAAGACTCATGCACATATCTAATATCTTAGTGGATGTTGATAACTCAGATCCCCACCTTCAAATGGGGTTTTCTTTAATTAATTCATGTGATTGGTTGACAAATGATGGTGTCAAATACATGCAAGGCGAGATTATCTTGTTCAAGTATTTTAATCAATGATTGACAATATAAACTACTGAAGTTATTCATGCTGCACAGGGAATAGAGAAATTGGAATTCGAATCTTGAGTTTTAAGAGAGTTGAAACTCAAGCTAGGTAAGCGCGTAGTCAAGTAATGGCAACAGCACTCTGTGGAGTGGAGCTTTAGAATGCATTTCCTCATGTGAACTTAATGCAACATTGTAAAATGAATTACGTAGTGCATGAATTTTGTCGCATCATTACCTATGGGAATAACTTCTGAGAAATGACAGCAAATGTTGACTTGACCTAAAAATCCTGCGTTATATTTCCCTACCTTTCATGGAGCAGCCTTCTTATGTATATGATATTTGAATATATTGAACATATGGAAAATTTAAGACTTGTATATTATATAAATCATGCATAATATGAGATTATTTCTACTTACACATATCCAAATTAAGATCACGTTGTATGAAGAATGGAGCAGTTAAGATCACGTTGTTTAACTCTCAGCAGTCATTCAAATAACAACTAAAGGCTACTTCGACAAGTGGAAGCCTCTTTTATATCCCCCAATTTGATGTCAAAGAACTTCATCAAATGTGAAGCATACTTAGCCATGTCACAGAGACTTCATCTCGTGTTTTTCCCCATTGTAACACAGACGTCCCAACACAAGGTGGGCTGCACCTCTGTTTCAATGTTAAAAGCACGTCCAACATGTCACAAACTGTTTGCAAAGAGGCATAATTGCCATCTGCTCATTTGCTTTAACACAGCTAAAGAAATTTTATTAATCAATGAAAATCTGATCAGCACTATGATCAGAATCCAAAACAAAAACCCAATACTGATATATGTGGAAGAGATTATCTCGTTTTGCACTATGATCAGCACTATGTCCGTTTGGAAAGCAGTAGAAAAGTACTTTTACGCAAGTCGAGGTAAATATGTGAAGGATATTATCTCGTTTTTATGGAAAAACACTGTTGAACGTGCTTTTGAGAAGTAAATAAACTTTTCCAAATAAGGACATTGACTATAAAGAATAAATGTGATACTACTAATGATCCTTGCCTCCATTCAAGTGATCAGCAAACTCAGCTATAAGTCCAGCTGCAACCTGATGATTTTCATACACAAAGTTAAACGAGCCCATGATTGTTTCCGCAAATAAGAAAGTACTCCCATACAAGATTTATTGATATGCAGAAGGTGCATACCTGGTCAAGAACAAAAATGTAAACTAAGGAAGACTAAAGTTTTTTAAAAAACTAATTGTGTTCACAAAGAAAATAGAGGGGAAGTAAAAACTTCGTTATGCCTTGGATGACAATAAAACTAATAAAAGCTTAAATCCATGTGAATATGTAGGTTTAACATATAATCTTTCCCGGCAATTCTTTCTGTGTGTACATTTTTTTTGTGAATAAATTTTAGAAAAATGGCTGGGCTCACCCAAATCGAAGGGCAAGATGTCTAATTCATGATCCACTGGGATCTATTCCTACAAGCACTAGAGCATGACAAGTAAGCCCTTTTCTTTTTTGTCTCAATAGGTAGGTCTACCCAACTTCACATACTGTGAAGACGCTTCCCTAAGAGCCACGACTAAAGCAACGTTAAAGTGGCACTCCCCAGGATTGAACTCTCTCCCTTTTTGTGAGATTATTAATCCAATTCTTTCGTCAGCTAAACCCATGAAAGATGGGTTCTGTGTCTACATTTATATGTCCAGTTTTATGCAGCAGGTCCCTGCGAGTAGTTATAATGGTCTCGTGGGATAGTTCTCCATAATATACAACATGACTCTGAAATCTGTCCTAATGTCCAAACTAATGAATATCCATGACAGATGAGTTCAGCTCTAATCTAAGAATATTCACTAAGGTTAACCGTAATTCAGGAACAGATTAATATAGATTACATGTCATGCCTAGTCAAGCGCTTTACAAGAATTTACGAACATCATATCTCTTGCTTATGGTTGTTGAAGTCTGGGTATACATAGAGAAAAGATGCTATGCAGCTTATGGATTATTCTATGAACTTGATAAGATTGTTATACGATAGTGGAAGTCATCTAGGAAAAAACTGTGTTATCGGATCCAACTGCAACATGAGACTTCACTGATCCCAAAAGGAAAAACCCCGCTCTCTTTTTACTCTTCTAATTTCTGGTTGGCGAAGAAAATCCTTCTCCTTATCTGGTTTAGTAGGTATATCCTTGATATTCTTTCTTAAAGAACCACTCTCTGATTGTTTGTGCTCTAAATCTGTCATCTGGTCCTCCACTACCTGTTTTCCAGAAAGCCAAGCTTGAAGCATTTCACTTGTTTTTGGTTCTGGGAGAAAGCCTTTCTCCTGCATCTCATTATAATATTTATATGCTTCCTCCAGCTTTCCATTTAGAAATAGACCATGAATCAGTACGATATAAGAGCTACGATCAGGGTTGACTGCACTTTCACTCATCTCACTCCATAGCTTAGAGACAACATCAAGCTGCTGCCATCTACTAAACTTTCTTATCAACATTAGATAAGTCTCAGTAGTTGGGTAGCAGCCCAATCCCCTCATCTTGCCCAGAAGCTCAAATATCTCTTCTTTAGTCCTTAGGATACGGAAGAAAGTGTGATAAGTCCGAATGGTAGGGAACAGACCCCGCTGCACCATCTCATCTAAAATTTCTTTAGCTTCATCAATTTTGTGGGCTTTACATAGAGGACTGATTAGTGAGTTGTAAGTAACAGTATCCGGAGAAATGTTGTTATCTTCCATTGTTCTCAGCAGATTGACAGCTTCTTTCACAAACCTACCCTTCGCAAGAGCATGAATGACCGAATTATAAACTTTCCTGTCTGGAGTGATCTTTGTTTTCTTCATCTGGTCAAATAGCCTGAACACCTTGTAAAGTTTGGAAGCCTTTGAATAGCAAGACATGATGCTTGCATAGGAGACAACGTCATATTGGATTCCTCTCTTGCCCATCTCCTGCCAAATTCTCTCTGCATGACGTGGGCTAACAATCACATTACACCATCCATTTAGAATAATGTTGAAGCTTTTGGTGTTGAAGGGGAATACATTTTTGTTGCAGAAAAGAAGATGCTCAGCATCTTCTACATTCTTGTACCGACAAAGGGCAGAAAGAAGGCCATGAAATTCCTCCATTCCAACTTGAAAGTTGAATCGTTTATACGCATAGAAAGTGCTTATAGCCTTTCCAACATCATGAACAGCACAGTATCTCCTAATCATAATCAAGAGAGTTTGAGGGGTGACAAGAGAGGGACCAGCACTTCCTCGTCTCATTTCCTCAATTATGGTCCAGGCGGTATCAAACTTCCTCATTTTACCAAGGATATAAATCATGGAGTGGTACTCGCGAACAGAGTGAACATGATTTGGTTGCTTGCCTGCCCATAGGAAAAAAGTGAAAGCCGCTTCCCAGTCATTCCGAATCCTTGAAAGAACCTCTACAACCAACTCTGATGATACAGTAATATTGCAATGCTCGAGCTCACATTTAATTTCAGATGGTCTGCAACCTGCTCCACGTAATATATCCAATATGTTTTTAACATCTTGGCCAAGACCATCATCCCTTAAGTCTAACTGACTAAGGTGGGTAGTATGATTATTGTTGTCAAGGTCATCCACCACCTCCTCACCATCATCATCCGAAATCTCATCAAAACCAAGAGTTGGGGGATCAGTTGACACCCCAACTTTTGTGGGCGGCAATGAAGAGAACAGGGCTGAGAAGCCAGATTGCGGGGGAGCATGAAAATGGGCAGGCACTGAAGGCTTCAAGAAATTGAAAGCAGTGGTCGGGAGCTGCTCAAGTATATGACTGTGATTAACATAGTATAGATTCTGACGGATGTGTAGCACAACAGAGAAAACGGACAGATTAGGTCTAAATCGGATCATGTGTTCAAGTCCGTATACAACTGAAGTAGTTGATGATGAATAAACGACGGAGCTCACAGCAATCCATTGGAATTGGAATGCGAAGAGATAGCTCTAAGCACGAAGTAAGTATCCATGGGTAAATCACTCCAAGACGAACCGACAGTATCACTTTCGTCGATTATAAAACTGAACATAAGCTGTTTGTAAAAATGCCCAGATGAAACAATTTCCAATGAATGATCATATACAATAACATAAAATGTGCAGAGATGTGTACTGTCGTGCCAATAAGAACAATAGCATTGCGGGATGCTTCGAAGAAACGAACCTCAAATTTCACCGGTTAGGGGCTAAAATCAGGGCGGGGGCAGATCGCAGGTGAGGACTCGAGAGCCCTTCAGCAACTAAATTAAAATTCATCCAAAATCATAAATGGCGGGGTTATTCGCATTTTACTCCTTTTTTGCCTAGCTTCCGTGTATAACTCTACACTTACAGTCCACACCACGTGGCTTTGTATTAATAATTAATAAATATTAAATATTATTTTTATATAAAAATTGAATACATTATTTAAAAGTATTGTATTTAAAAAATATTTGATATTCTTAATATTTTAAAAAAATTTCCTAACTCTTATATTTTTTATTTTAACTTTGATTTTGATTATATTTTTTAAAAATTTCACTATCTTCTTTCTTCCTACCACACTCTTTTTTCAAAGCAACTTAATTATTTAGCTTTATACTAAAATTCACTTTCAGTTATTAATTTATTGAATTTTAATTCGATTCTCTATTTCTGTCATAAATTTTATATTTATTTAGAAATTCTTAATTTTATTTTCATTCATTTTAGTCTAATCTAACTAATGATTAGCGATGTTTTTTAACTCGTGAATCGTTTTAATTTAATAGTAATAGAAGAGAGGTTTCTGAATATTTTTTTAAAATTGAAACAAAGTAAAAATAAAGAACAAAGGAATGAACTTTTATCACGCATCAAAACCATTCGCTTATAATGAATAAACAAAAATGAAATGGTATTGCTATTCTTCCCATTCCTAATACGGTATATGAGCTAATTGAATCGAATCAGCTTTCAAGGGCTCAAAATCTGATAATCTGTGTGAAGAACAAATGAAAGTTAATGAAGCTATATATATATATATATTCTCCGATTATTGCTGAGATGTACACCCAATTCCAATCTCAGTCCAGCCTGATTGCAATTTCTGGTCGTCCAAAAATGGCATCATTTCACCTTAAACTTCTACGGGGAATATAAAAGAGAGCTGCAAGATTCCGGACGAGTAAATCTAAAGTGATGATACTGCTTCTATAGCGCTGCCTAATGGCCATGCTGCTTCAACGAGAGAATCCTGATATTTTACTTTCTTCACCAGTGTAATCTCTTGCCAGGGATCTAGGCCTGCTCACAAATGGAATCAATCGGTCAAGGCAGGGAACATGACGACATTGCTCAAATTTTGTTTAAAACATCATAAATATTCAAGTATCGGCTCAAAACCTACCAAATCCATCAACAAGCAAGGTATACTGATATACAAGATCCATGCATATATAAGGAAGATTCCCCTCCCCTACGTTTTGATAAGTGGATTTGGCATCACCCAGTTTGGTTTCACAAGCTCGCTTCGCAGCATCCTGGAAATCCACAGGACGAACTTTGGCAACGGGCAGGTTTGGATCAGCAATGCCAGCCTATGAACAAAATTTCTTATTAGCAGAATTTAGCATGACCGTGCTACCAGGATTAAAGAATTGATGACCTTTCAGTAGTTGTTCGACGGTCGGAGAAAATAATAGAATACCTCAGCAGCCCGATCAAAGAAAAATGAGGCAACAAAAAGATTTTTCTGACCATCTCCTCCTCCACCATTCCATGTCCCACCAAAAGTGCACTTCATATGCGTGCA
Organism: Vachellia pachyceras; assembly: GCA_025593235.1. Lineage (NCBI taxonomy): Eukaryota > Viridiplantae > Streptophyta > Magnoliopsida > Fabales > Fabaceae > Vachellia > Vachellia pachyceras. The sequence continues at coordinate 14,978 of JANTPZ010003074.1, forward strand.
TGTTGACTCATTAACTTTTAGAGCCTTGAGAACTACACTTTTGCATTCATTCACGCTTGCACCCGTAGGGGAGGCTGAGGCCTTGTACGACTTTCCACCATAGTTGTAAGACCCTAACAAGTAGGAAAGAAAATAAGCCTGTTATTTGCATTTTATGTTAACTGCGGAGAAAATACCTAATATGCAAATTTTATGTTCTCAACACGCTCATTTTTGTTGGGGGGGGGGATGTTTCACAGCCTAAAAAAACAAAAAGCTATGCATAAAGGAGAAACTATATTTACCATCAAAGCCAGATAAGATACAAGGATTATCAGAATCTTCAGAAACCTTTAATATCTCTGCACGAGCTGCTAGTAATCCATATCGCAAGTAACTGAAAGCAAGATGTTCAATGCCAATAGTCAAGGAAAATGATAGAGCTGGTCTCTGTCATTTTGTCTTTATTCTATAACATTAGTTATATGAAAAGTCTTGCTAAAGACAACAGGACTCACGTCCGTGTGTTAATTCTCCCTGAAACTTCTAGATATTATAGCAACTCACATTGGCGTATCTTAAAAATCTAGAGCAATGTTATCAAATCGAGATACGAATCGTGAATTGGAAAACCCATTTTTAGAATTGTGAATTATAAGATTCATGATCATTTCTTAAAGATGACATAAATATAATTTTTCACATAATAGACATCAAACAAAAATTTCTAGTTCATAAATTCATAAAAATTATGAGCCATTGTACCCCACCATCAAAATAACAACCATAGAAGAACCACTAACAACATAGAAAAGTAAAATAGGGTGGATAGAAACAAAATGTCAAAAAAATAGTTATAAAATTTACTGCATGGACCAGATAAGTGAAACTTTGAAAAGAATAGAATAATAGACCTGATTGTACAGAAACTAGGTGATAGCAAAGCAAAAAATCAACTCAAACAATAGGAATTTGAAGTATCGATGGGCACTGGCTGGATATAGATTGCACTGTAGTAGGAGGGTTTTTTATGGCAAAAAGATCAATTTTTTTTCAGAAAGAAGTAGGAATAAAAGGTTACTATTGTGGCAATTCCTGAGTGAAAAAGCAGCCGTCACGTGATTCTTGCAATTCTTGAGTGAAAGATTCTAGAGGGGGAAAGACTTGTTATGGAAGTCGAATCTTTCTGCTCAATATCCGAATTGTGAATCGTGAAATTCGAATCGTGAATCGTAAGATACGACATGCGATTCCGTGAAGGAAAGATTCATCATGGGAGTCGAATCTTTTTCTCAATATTTGAATCGAATCGTAAGATTCGAATCGTGAATCGTAAGATTTTGACTACCATGATCTAGAGTAAGAAGGAAATCTGTGAACATAAAGGTAATACTTCCTTCCCCTTAAGAACATCTCTTTAACGTATGGGTCTTCTCCATCTGTTACTTTAGGAGCCTTCACAGCATCAGTATCTGAGATGGCATATGCCATTTGAACAGATCCACCCCCAAGATCAACTACTCCAACTGTCTTTGAATAAGTTTTTCCCAGGTTTCCCAGGAGATAGTTGATAGTCACCTAAATCAAACAAATGGCAAGGTTAGATAAATCTCGCCAGTTAATTTTAAACTATCAACTATCAGAGAATAGTTTCTCTTCTGAATGAATCCATAAAAATTCTTCGGTAAAAGATATGTTTCTCTCATTAGAAAAGGGAACCGAATAAAAATTCTTCTACAAGATACCTAAGGAAGGCAATGTTAATAAAATGCAAATCTCTCTCTCTCTCATACACACACGCGCACACATGCGCACACTTGCCCTTTTATTCTTTCTAGTTCAGTAACAGCTCAGATCAATAAACATAAACCTGGACTTCACTTCCAGAAGCTGCAATGTTGTCCATCTATTGGTTAGTAGCACCCCGTCAGGTGACAGCCGATATCGGTAGTCTATTACACATTATAACTCATGAAACTACTAAAGCACCCTTCTCGTTGTAATTGCCCATTTTATACTCTCTTCATCTTCCCCATTGATGATGTCACCCATATATCAAAGTCACTCTATCCCTTTCTCCATCTTCCTCACATCAGTGATCCACTCCCAATACAATATTTGAGAGCATCTGATATGGAAATGGTGGTATGTCATTTGGGTAACTATAAAAATGCAACGAACTAAGGAGAGGCGAAATGGGGGTTCATTATGACTAAATAATATATCAAACCAAAATCCAAATTAAACAAGGTACACAGCACATAGGCGTGCAATATTTTTAAGAAAACATGCCTAGGGGGAAACCAGGATTCGATAATCCAAACTGATAAGATTGTAAATCATACCCATTGATAAGCACCTTCTTGGGTTCCATCCAGTACCGTAACTGCATCAGCCTCAGATTTTAGGGTGCTTCTTTGTTTAAGCAAATCCCTAACCTAAATACATCATTTGAAAACCGTAAGTAGATAGAGTTGGTATAGCCTTCTAAGCATTCAACATGATAAGATGTAGCTATACTCACTGCTTGCAAGATCCTATCAGAAGCGTCTCCTTCCAAGGCCCTCAAACCTGCCGTTGCCTGCAT
>JANTPZ010003075.1:0-13716 GCA_025593235.1 Vachellia pachyceras
GTTACAGTAATTAAGGTTTTGAGTCAACAACTGAGCCAACGTTAGTCACAACATGAATATATATAATTTTGGCAGTGCAAATCCTTAGTGTACTTCCTCCCACGGTTGAAGGAAAATTTTGAATAATCAGATCTAAAAAAAAAATCACACAAAAAGTCACAACACGAATATATATAATTCATCCCCACATATATTCCCTTACATTTACATCTTCTTTTGCCTAGAAGATTTTTTTTCCTCATGCCCATGCAAATTCTATTCATTTTTAAATATTTCAAATTAATAAAAAATAACAATAAAAATATTACTAGTAAATTAATATGATATTAAACAAATTATAAGAAGTTATTGAAAATAGTATTCATATATATGTTATGAGAAAGTTTTTTTTTTCACATTCTCCTTACAATACATGAGCCAGCTTCTAATTAGTTATTAATTATAATGCTTTGATTTTGATCATTTTCTTGATGGATACAATTAATAATATTTCTCTGGATAAACTTGATGTGATTCGTTGTGTTGTCATATTCTGAAAAAAAAATGAACTTTTAAAAACAGAGAGAACTTTGAGTTAAAAGATGTGGAGGGTCCCTAGCATGCTTTCCACTGAATGAGCTTATTAACAATAGTGTGTGGGATATGATCTCTATATTTTCCCTCAAATAAATAACCCCTTTATTTAAAGTACATTTATTAAAATATAGCATATTAATTTAGTCATAAACAACTAAATATATATATATATATATAAATATACCAAGAGTGAACTTTACTCCACAGAGTGATGAGGAACAAAAAGGTCTTAATACATAAATATTTGATTCTCTAATCCCTTTTTATTCCTTGCCTAATTAAGCTTCACATTCAAGTCTTTTGTCTATGTTGGCCAGAAAATGTCTTTTTCTATAAAAAATAAATTAAACAAGTTTAATGTATTTTTTTTAATTTTGAAAAAAGTAGTCACTCTCTATGCTATATTTCCCAACAAAAGAAAAATAATAAATTGAAAAATATATAATAATTTAATTTAATTTTTAGAATTTTACCCTTTTATGTTTAAATTTTGTTAAAATATTGAACAGAGATCAAAAGAAAAAAATCTGCATTAAAATATACAACAATATGAAGCGATTCAAAATGATTTTTTTATTTTGAATCAAATATTAAATTATACACACTTCCTATTCTTATTATAATCCATTTTCCAAAAACAAAAAAAACAGAGAGTGGTTCTTATTAGAAACTATCAAATTAAATAACTGTTTTAAAAATATCACCATCTAAAGTTTAATGCAATTTTCATTTATCATTTTTCAACACTTTAAATATAATTCAATTTAAAAATATTATTTTATTTTTAAATAAATTTAAATACTCAACTATCTCTCTTTAATTTCCATGTAATAATTGAAACCTTGGAGATATTTTTATATTACATGCAAGAAGAGGAAGAACAGTCGCAAAAATATTTGCATTAGGTACCAAATCGATTAGTAGATTTTTTTTATTTTGATAATGATGGATTAGTACATCTTAATTTAGGTAGAAAGTTAATTAGGGGCATGTTGAAAGTGAGAGAAGCATCTTCGACCAGTGACATTGTAAAGAGTACAGCTTGACTTGAAGGATTGCTTTGAGAATAACATCTTTAGCATTAGGCCAAGTTTATGTTCTCTTTTCTGTCTTCTGCTTCAATTTCTGAACCAATTCTGCTCCTTCTGCTCCCTTACTGGCATTTATATATATATATATGGAAGGGTTTGATTTTACTTGCTTGACAAGAGTGTCTGAGACAAACTCAAACAAAATACGTAAGTGAACTCAGCAATCATCACTCTGATCTCAAACTTCGTACTTGCCCCCTTCTCTCTCATACAAGATGACCTCAACTCTCTGCACAGTTTCAAAGAAACCTAATAGAACAGTGTTCATGCTGTCATATTCAATCTCCAATTTGATCCCTTACTTATGATACGGAACAGAGATTCTTGCTCAGTTTGAGCATGAGGTTTCAAACACGTTCAATTTTTTAACAAGTTAAAATTCCCCACCCCTTAGTTCCTCTCAAACCCAGCCCGGGAGTTAAAAAAAAAAACAAAGATATGGAGCCTCTTTGGAACAACGTTGGAGGGTTCAATTGTTCAGCGAACAGTGTTATAAGCCCGATTGTTTTACTGCTTCAATTTTCGCACTGTTTGGATATGCTTTTTCTAATAAGGAGCTTTCCCCTTAAGACACTTCTCACCATATGCTGAAAGTTAGAGCTTATTCTCACATATTTTAGCGGTATGTCGTTTAGAAAGCGTTTGGGGAATTTGGGAAATAGGGTTTACTTTTTTTAATAAGGTTCACATACATAAAATTAAACGCGTACATAAAGCTGAATACTTTACTTTTCAATTTCAATAAGTTCATTTTTTAATTTTAATTTTTAAAAAAAGTTATTTATTCCACCGTGTTCTCAAATACATTTACTTTTACAAATAAGTCATTTATTCCACCGCTTTCCCAAAATAAACCATTTTTACAATTTGACTTATTTTCAACATCACTTCTTCATAAGTCAGATTGCAAATAAGTTACTTGTTCTACCGCATTTCCAAATAGATTCATATTAGCCTTATCAAGGTTTGACATCAAGATACAGATGCAACTCAATTTAATAATTCTTCCCAATGTCCAATGAAATTGATTGCAAACTTAATGTTGTTACTTGCACTACTACAAAAGATATTTTTTGCACCCTATTTTTAACTTAATTGACGCACTTTCTATGGGTGGCGCCGTATATATAGGGCGCCGTAGATATATTTTTTAAAAAAAATGTTCTGTTTAATTTTATTTAACCCATTTACTACATCTAATTCAGTTTATAGTAGGTAATTTCATTTTGTACACCAGATCAAGTTCAGACATATAAAACACATCAGAGTTAAAAACAAAAGTCATTATGAGGGAGAAACACAAAATTTATCAAGAGTTAGACGTATATATCTACCTAAGCGAAACACAAAAGTCATTGTCTCATTTACTGAGTAAAGATCATTTGTATATTTGTGACAGAGTAAAACAATTTATCAATCTAATTAACTTATAAAAGTCGACATGAAGAGTTAAAAACTATATATATTCACCTTAAAGAAATAAGCATTATTTACAAATCAAGAAGACGTCTGGCCAATAAATCTTTGATCAAATCAATGTCATCAGCCATGTAAGCATCGTCATTATCAAAAATCTACAAATGTAAAAACAATTATTAGACCAATTCAAATTCATCAAACTAAACAATTAACTAATTAATATTTGATAGATTACATATTACCTCTTCTAAATCTCTAGTCAATCCACTTTGAATGATACTATACATGTAATTGATGACATAATACCAGCATCAGTATTGCTTGATTGTCGAGGGCACTAAAGATAAAAAAACATATTGTTAAAAAGTATAAAGGGATAAAACAACTTTTAATGAAAAAAGTTAAAGCCAAAGTACTTACTTTTGGATAAGACCACTGTGTGGCTTTATTTCTGCCTTCACGATTACCACCCATTATTCGGTATGTCTTGAGTGAGCTGCGATTGAATTGACAATCGTTACATATGAAAGCAACATATTTAAACATCTTTCAAAGCAATAATTTACAAATGGAAAAACTTACGTATCAAAGACGTATTTTTGTCAGTTCCCTGCCTTTTTGCCAGCCAACGGATCAAACCAATATACCATATTTACAAGGGGGCAGACAACACAAAGACTCCAATGATGACTACAACAGCACATATAAATGAAGATGAAGTTAGCAAAACAAGTTAATTATTACCAATTCGGCTAAATGTGTTAAAAGAATAACTATAATTCTATACCTTTCAATTATTGGCGCTAGGTAACACGCCTCTGGATTAAAGTCTGCTCTTTTTGTATTCCCAACATAATGCACTCTGTGTTCTAGAGAATTATAAATCCTTGTAGTATTCGCAGGACATATAAATCCATACAAATCATCTCTAGAAATGTCGACGCAAATGTTGTGGAATGTTCTATTAAAGAGTTAAATAATAAAGTAAATAGTGAATTATATAAAACCTAAAAATGACATCATCAAATGAAGATAGGAATATAAAAAACTTACAAGATTGCAAACTGACGCCATGCTATATCGAGGTCCTCCAGTGATAGGAATTGTTTCACATCATCTTTGTCGATAACGAATTTATACGTTAGACCACGACCACGATCCCATCAAACATCTGCATGGTCACGAGTTTAAATTTTTCTTGTAGTTGCCGTAGCCGTGACAAGGATGGAAATTTTGCAACTTCTTCTGGGTCCTAGTACAGTAGAGAATATAGATTATAAATATAATGCCGAAAAAAATTAAGTAAGATCATAAGATGTCTACTACCTCATGAGGTGTTATAGGTGTAAAAATAAGATTTTTCGGCCAAAGAATGAAGCAACTCTTGGATTGGCATAAATGGAGCATTTCTCGATCAGGGATTGGGAAATCGGAGGCTTCCTCACCATCTTCAATACCTGTCACCGATACGCGAGACAAGCTATTTAGAATTGACATAAAATGGTGTGTAGTAGCTTGCCTGTATAAATAAGCATAAGCAATGGCACGTATTGGCTCATCCAGGTAGAGAGTACAATGCTCTCTAACTTCTTCTGCGGGGGAACTAGGAGAAGGGTCACCCAGTACTACTGTCTCAAGCGGATTATTGCTATCTTTACTATTGGGAAATACAAGGGAATCCATATTGTTCAGTTCTTCAATCAACTTCCCCGATTTCAGGAGAGCTGCGAGCTCATCTCAGCTTTCATCTGAGCTCTCATCTCACCTCCCAACTCAGCTATCATCTCCTCACACAGATTGTCCATCATCTGGTTTTGTATCTGGCTTTGGATTGAGCTACGAAGTTGAGCGTCAAACTCAACTCGAAGTGATTGATGCATCTTAGCTACTCTAGATTGAATTTGAGCATAAGTAAACTGTTGAGATGATCGTCCAAAATATTTTCTTAGACCTGTTCCCCTCGACTTCCCTCGAATTTGGCCCGGGTTATCAAGCTTTCCAATCGCCATTACTAAGATGTACATCCTCCCATTTTGAGTGAAAGTCCCTTGGCTGCTCTGCTGTGTAAGGTCATTCTGCATCATATAATACGTCATAAGTGAGGTACCAATAAACCCAAGACAAACAATCACATGTAATTATTATATGTCAGCACTTACAATCCTTCCAGCTACCTTAGCAACTGCTTCATTTATGTGCTTGCCACCTTTCATCCTCGTTGCTTTCAATTTTTTGTGACATGAAGGAGGAGCAGGGGCCTGAACTACAACGGTGAGATCTGAGGCGGCTGCCTCCTGTAATCTTTGTTGCTTCTCCTCCATAATCTTTTGTTGAAACTTTCTGTATCCGCCACGAGAAAAATAATGCGGATAGATGTTTGCAGCACCCTTTTGTTTGTTGGCTTCACTTAATTCCTATTAACGCATAAGAGGGAAATCTGAGTCAGTGTTAGCAACAAAATGTAGATAACTGAAGGATGTTACCTGAACTTCTGGGTCTTGCCGTGATGCTACAAACAGCCTCTAGTCTTTGGAGGACAAAAACGGATATTTCTGACATGGATCTTCATCTTTCTTTGACCTTCGAACATAATATCGTGTTGGCTTGTTCTTGAAGTCTTTCCACCGTATGCGAACAAGCCCCATCAAGTGCTTCTTCATTTCCTTCATATCTGGAACATCATATGTTTGCTGCAAAGTACAACATTGTCTAATGAATTTTGAACAAACTGAAATAAAGACATAAATGAAGTGGTGTTGAAAGTTACATACCAAAATTTCTTGCCATATCATATCCCGTGTTTCTTGTGGAACAGACCGTCATCTAGGGTAGAGTATGCTAACTCTACTCTGTGCCAAATACCCTAAATAGCTGATGAATCAATCTTGCTCATCACTGGTAGGATTCTTATCAGCATCGAATTCTACATGCACCTTTTCACGTCGTTGGCGACGACGTGCAGTTAAGGAGGCCATAGTTGTACATCCCCTAACCTTTTTCACCACCATTGGGTTTTCATCTATGTGTCCATCACTGTGTGACTCATCAGAATTCTCCATATTTCTGTTAAGAAATCAATGTCAGATATAAATGAATTGCAATCAGCATTAATAAAGTAAATTAATGTAAAAACATATAACACACAATACTATAACTCATAAAAAACATATAACACAATACTATAACTCATATCGTAATTAACTCCTTACTTTATGTATTTTCCCATATTCCTTCACAGTGATCTTGTCTTACAGCATAGTGATCATCATCAACCAATTCCGCTTCACGTGGTCTAAGCAGATTTATAGTAAAAGAGGGTGTATCGTCTAGGTTAAAGGTTGGATCACCATCCTTTTGTTTTTTTACTTTGAAGTACAATTGACATTTTTTTATTTGTTGGTTCTGTGACATAAAACACCTGTCTGACCTGACTTGTTAAAATGAATGACTCATCTCCATAACCAACTCTTTCAAGATCAACTGAGGTAAATCCAAACTGTTAGCTGACTACAACGGCATTATTGTTAACCCAAAAATGTGTTAGGTCGCCTAAAGAGACAGCCTTCACTTTTTTACTCCCTTTTTTAAAAAAAGAACGCGAATTTTAGTAGTAAAGAGTCTACTATGTAGTAGTGTTGTTTATATTCTTTCAATGCTTAATATAAGATTTATTTTAATGAAAAAAATAAACTGCAACCTAAGTATTATATTAATGATCACATAGACCCATTTATCTATTTGTATCACTCACCTAATTGCTTCATGTGAGTTAAGACTTGAGTACTTTGAAACATATCAATCCTACAAATATGAGATGAGATAAAATAAACTTTTTATTACCCACATACACATGCAGAGAGATAAATTGGTGTTTTGGGAAGAATTAAAAAAAACTGATGAAAAGGGAATTCAAAGAACACATTTCTCATTTCAAGTGTCGTAATTAATTATAGCTTATTTAACCATTTCAGTGGTGACAACGTGACTGGCACTACTATAAAAGGTACTTTTTACGACCTATTTTTAACCCAATAGGTGCCCTTTCTCGGGGATGTAAATGTGAGGGACGTAGAAAGTTAAGGCCTACGGTGCCCTATTTAAGGAGAGGAGCTGTAGATCTGACCTACGGCGCCCTATATAGGCAAAAAAGGGCGCCGTAGGTATGACCTACAACGCCCTATATTTTAAGGAAGGGCGCCGTAGGTCTTACCTACGGCGCCCTTTTTCTTATATAGTTTTTCCCTATAAAGGGCGCCGTAGATACTTTTTTTAAAAAATTTCTATTCTATTTTATTAACCCCACCTGATTCAATTTACAGTTACATTTTATACATCAGATCAATTACAGACATAATAAACATCTAATAGGGTTAGACGTGTATATCTACCTAAGTCAAGTCCTTGTTGCATCGAAACACATAAGTTATTGTCATCTACTATGTGTGGTAGAGTAACACAATTCATGTATCTAATTCACCCTATACAAGTCGACATGAAGAGTTGAAACTATATATATTCACCTTGAAGAAATAAGCATTATCTACAAATTAAGAAGGCGTTTGACCAACAAATCTCGTATCAAATCAATGTCATCAGCCATGTAAACATCATCATTATCAAAAACCTACAAATTGAAAAACAATTATTAGAACAATGCTAATTCATCAAACTAAACAATTAACTCATCAATGTTTGATGGATTACATATTACCTCTTCCAAATCCCTAGTCAATCCGCTCTGAATGATACTATACATGTAATTGATGACATAATACCCACACTCAGTATTCCCTGATTGTCGAGGGCACTAAAGATAAAAAAACATATTGTCAAAAAGTATAAAGGGATAAGACGACTTTAAATGAAAGAACTTAAAGTCAAAGTACTTACTTTTGGATAAAACCATTGTGTGTTGTTATTTCTACTGTCACGTTTACCGCCCATTATTCAGTATGTCTTGAGTGCCTGCGATTGAATTGACAATAGTTACATATAAAAAAAACATGTTTAAACAACGTTATAAGCAATAATTTAGAAATACAATGCGAAATGTAATATACTTTTTGACTGCATCTTAAAATCAATGCGAAATGTAATATACCAGACTTTACTACATTAATTGCATCATTAACTACATCATTAATTGTTTTCCAAAGTATACCTGACGCTATAGCAGCCTACACAAGAAATGTAATACTTCGGCTTCTTCAAATCAAAACCCATAGCAACTCAAGAAATGTAACTCCAAAGTCATTTTTCCTGAGAAATGCCACTCCACTACGAAGGAACAGAGGCAAAACAATGAAGGAACAGAGATAACTAAGCAATGCAAAGAAGAAGAAATGCGAAAAGAGTGGGGGCACCTGATGTGTGGGGACAAGTAAAAAATACCTTGATGGGATACGGGGGGACAATAAATGGCAACGCCCTACGACGCTCTTTCATGGAGAAAGGGCGCCATAGGGGTCCTATGGCGCCCTTTCTCAGAAAAGGGCGCCGTATCTCAACCCTAGGGCGCCCTTTCTCATATGTCGCCACAATGGCGCCCTTTTCCAATAAAAGGGCGCTATAGGGGCACCCTAAATAATTTGCACGCCCCTATGGCTCCCTTTTTAGTATAAAGGGTTTTCCGCATATTTTTAAAATTGCCACTGCTTTTACTTTTTACTCCCTTTTTAGAAAAAGGACTTGAATTTCAGTCGTAAAATGTATTCTCTGTAGTAGTGTGGCTTGTTCTTCATCACTGTCTCTGTTATAGTTTATGTCGATCGTGTTGTTTCAATTGTGTAATTTGGATTATAAGATTCAACGTTGTTTGAGCCTTTGCCTTCTTATATGTTGTGAACTTATTATTGCAATCTTTTCTTTCATCAAGACAATAAAGAAAGAAAAGAAGTATTCTTTCTTTTGCTAAGCATAACTATTACTGTATTAGATGCAATAAATTTATATACACCTCTTAAAGAAGATTCGAACATTGGCTGGATTTGCATTAATTAGAACCAGAACCCAAAGGAATGGTTATTGGATTTGCATCAAAAGATGCAATTCATTGGGTCAAAGTGTCTCATTCCATTTTTATTCAATGAATCCTTATGCCTGATGTGTGTGGTTCAAGTTAACCTTTGGCAAGCATTAATGATCTCCTTCTCATGAGATTTCAAAAGAGGAAGTTGTTTTAACGTTAAACACAATTTTATCTATTATTAAATCTCTAAATAATTATATTTTGAATCGTCATTTTTTTTCACACATTCTCTTTAATATCTTTTCCCACGATTAATTCTCTCTCTTACTCGCCGCTTATTAATAAGGGCATACTAAGTAAAAAAGAAATTTATTTCTTGCCCATTGAATACTTTTAATTAATTTTATTTGATTTCTTAAAATTAAAAGGGTATGATAAAAGGACTTGAGTGAGTACACAACTTCAATTCATAGAGGAATTAATATTATAATTGTATTGTAACAAAAAAAAAATTATTATGATTGTCTTTTTGAAGCCTTCAAATCAAATAAATAGCTTTCATTGTTTCAAATTCCTTCCCTAGCAAAACAAAGCCATGTAGAGAAAATAAAATCAATAGATGTGTGAAAGAGAAAAAATTCAATACATTTAAACTAATTCTCACATCCAGAGACTATATATATATATATATATATATAGTAATATAGATATAGATAGATCCAACTGGGAAATTAATGCCTGAGACCTTGAGATTTAAATCCAACTGGGTTGTGGGCTACTCTTCTATACTGAGTTTGGAAGGAACTGTTATGTGCATGACTTTCCGTTTATCTATATTTATATATATTAGTTATATTAATCTATGCTAATGTAATTATCAAAATATATTAATAATTATAAAAAGATACTAAACACTTATTGAACTAACTTCCTACTTTTTCTAATTTTCAATAGATGATTCGCTTAATTTTTTCCCTAAAAAATTAAAAGAGCTAAATAATTAATATATTTATTATGTTTGAAGCTAATTTGTTCGACTTATAAATTAATAGATAATGTAATGATGCAAATAAGCATTGTAGAATTTATGTTTTAATTAATAATTAATTTACCCTTTTTACTCACTCAAGAAGTGAGATGGTCGTAACGCTTAAGAATCGGATATACGTAGTGCGTATATATAATTTTTTTTGTTGTGATTAAAGAGACGATTTGAGAATACCTGTGTATCTTCTGGCAAAAAGAAAAATAAGAACTCATATATATAAATATAATTTTATAATTGGCATTGCACAGGATTGTGCAAGTAGCCCTGTGATAAAGACCCAGTTACCAAATCCTGCCCGAGCCATTCTGGCACTCACAGATCAAATATATTATACGTTATTAATATAACACGCAGTTATTTATAATCTCATTATATTGTTTATGTCTTCCTATCTAAGTTAAAGAGGTGGATGATGACATCTATAAATTAATTATGGGTAAACTTATAAAAACATATATTGATTTTTTTAGACAAAGCAAAATTGTTTTTCATATATGGGGGGATTAGATCTAACAGAAGAGACTAGTTCCTTAAACGTGATGAACTAATATTTGAATATCCGCTATATGAGGAGCTTTGATAACATCTCAAATAAAATGGATCCAATAGGTGGCAGAAATACATACATAACTGATGATGATGGGAAGAGGTATAATAGCTTGTTTGGTTTCCCTTCTTAGAAATTAGGTTTGATTTTAAAATTTTGGTTTTATCCAAATACTCAAATTTTTCGAAAAAGTTATTTTGAATACAAAATTTAGATTTGCAACTTAGGTTTTGAAAAAAAGTTTTTTTACTAAATCACACCCTCTCTCCTAATAAATTTTCTCTTTCCTACGTTTTCTTTTTTTCTTTTTCATCTTTCATACCTACTTTTTTACCTTGGAATCCGTAAAAGATAGAACTCCCCAAATATGATCATCTTTTCAAAACCTGGGTTTTATCTTAGAATTCGTAAAAGCTATTTTACAAAACATATTCTCCAAAACCAAAGTTTTACGCTCGCAATCCATAAAAGTTATTCTGAAAAAGAACAAGCTCTACGATGATATGCATACATAAAAGATCATACTTGAGCCATGTCAAGTAAAAGATCACTTTGGATAATGGTCGAGCTTTTTCAAAATGAATCGATTAACCACAATAAACAGCTTGTTGGAGAGAACTTAACATCATTTAACTCTTAATTTGATTAAAACCTTTTGAAACTTAAACATCATTTAACTTTAATTTGATTAAAACCTTTTGAACCACAAAATTCCAATCTGAACGATGTATATATACCACTAAGTAGAGTTGAAGGGTGATTGGAAAACCCATGCATAGACAAAAGGTTGCGGCCATTAACTAACATATTTCTCTAAAACATTCATACATCTATGACACTGATTCGCAGGTACTTGGTTACCCTGCTAAGTATTTAATGTTTAATAGGAAAAACTAATCAAATCTAAATGATTCATATTTGATTTTTTTTAAAAATGATTTCTTAAATAAAAAAGTTATTTATTTGAAAAAATAGTAATTGAGAGATTGTTTTTATTTTTTATTCTACATATATTGGAATAATTATTTTAGAAAAATATACTTTTAAAAATTAAAATTGGACCATTTAAATTAGATATGGATGATCCAGATATATTATTTTTCTTTATTAAGCATTTTGCTTAGCAGAGGTCCATAGTCCATGGACAATGTGGTTTGAATTAACCAAGGATAGAGCCTCTGATAAAAAGTAGAATTGTGCCACCTCCAAATATGGTTAATAATGATGATGATAAATTTTATGATTAGACTCAATTTATCATGCTTGCAAAGAGAATAGAGAGTATTCTCTCTCTCTTTTTAATAAAAAAGAGAGTATATAATAATACATATATGTATATATACATGTTCCTACACACACGATTTTTTATTCTTAATATAGTGTCTGTTAACTTTTTTTTAGAATTTAAAAAATTAAATAAATTACTAATTTTAATATATATTTTTAATTATTTATATGTATAATTAGATTATATATCAATTAAGTTAGGCAAATCAATTTAAAAATGATAAAGATATCCAGTATTTAAGTTAATTCCTCAATCCTTTAAAAAAAGTTAAATAATTTTATATTAAAGGACGGGATTAACATCCTCTAAGCTAACGGAACAGTAATTAGGGGTGAACAACCAGACCCGGACACGCCACACCCGCTCGTAACATGTGGAATTAAACCCGTTTGAGCCCGCCCATTTTGGACCCGTAACGGGCGGGTCCGAAATGGGTGGGTAACGGCTTCAACGGTTCCGCCCGTTTAATAAATTAAAAAAAAAAACCCTCAGTGTTCAGCTAGCCAAGTCACACACTCACACCCTCTTCACTCTCACGAGCTCACACCAACACACACACAGCTTCAGACTTCACTCTGTCTCACAGTCGCACTCTTTCTCGTCTGTCTCTCACTCATCGTCTCCCTCGACTCTCACTCACTCTCACTCTCTAATCTCAGTCTCTCTGACAGTCAGAAGCCGTCGACGTCACCTCCCTCTCAGAGTCTCAGTACCTATTCTCCGTTGGCATGGCACTCTGTCTCCTCGTTGGCGAATCGACTCCAGATCCAAGTCCCGACTCGACTGAGGACTCCAGCTACAGCCTCCAACTCTCCAACTCTCTCCGTCACATTGCACGGTTAAGTTCTTACATGTTAGCTTCGTACGAGTAGCTTCCGTAAGTTCTTAAGTTCTTTAAGGTTTTGTTCTTGCTGTTGACATTTGCCATTTGGTGCGCTTTGGATTGTTTTTCATGTCTCAGCTCGTAATTTGGGGTTGATTTGATTTGATTTAGGGTATATAGTTCATCTCTCAGCTCATAATTTGGGGTTGATTTCTCAGCTCGTAATTTGTTTTTCATTCTTCTAATTTGAGGATGGTTTGAATCGATATTGTATTTATGATTGTTGCTTTGGAATGGAACAAATTTTGAGCTTGATTAAAACCTTTGTTAAGGTGTCTGCTGATCTTTTATCAAACTAGGATGACAAATTAAAAAAAAAAGTTTTTTTCCTTCCTGATTAGGACACAAAGCGTCAATCTTCAATTCTGATACACAAAGCGTCAATCTACATGAAGAGAACAGTGGCGTTTCAGCTACAACCCAGGTTCCAATTCCATTCTATCCTTCTACCTCTCAAATTGTTTTTGGGTTTCGGTTGCAACCCAGGATTCTTAAACCAGGTTCCATTCTATTCTTCTGGAGACCCCAATATGGATATATCGTTTTGGTTGGTGTGTCACGGGTAACCCGTTACCCGTGACACTCGCCCGTTTAGACCCGTGCCTGTGAGCACGGGTCTAAACGGGTTAAACCACGGGTACGGGGTGCCCCGTACACTACAAAAATAAAGGTATTTAGCAGCGGTTATTTCACAATATTGTAGCGGTTATAACCGCCACTAATACACTTTGCAGCGGTTAAAGAAACCGCCGCTAAATTCACCGTAGCAAGCCAATTAGTGGCGGTTAAAAGGAACCCCTGTTCACACGAAAATAACCGCTACAAATTTTTGCAACGCAAATTTTGCAGCGTCAAAATACCGCTGCTAATGTGGCCGAAAATAATATTCCCTTAAT
>JANTPZ010003076.1:0-18147 GCA_025593235.1 Vachellia pachyceras
TATGTGAAAGTTTCTTCTGAAGAGACATCAGGGGAAGTTTATTCATTCATTCCAGCCCAGGCGTGTTGTGTTCTTGAGTTTGTTCCTGGTGGGACACTAAAGAAACTTCTGATGAGGAACAGAAGGAAGAAACTCGATTTTGATGTTGCGATTCAACTTGCTTTGGACCTCTCCAGAGGGTGAGTTTCCTGCTTCTTGAAAAAGCAGGAATTGATTCTTGTAAGGTTATAATGGCTGTATTTGACTACAGCTATGCTGTTTTTTGGGGGTTAATTGCAGTCTGAGTTATCTTCACACAAAGAAGATTGTGCACCGTGACGTGAAGACAGAAAATATTTTGTTGGATGCAAATGGAACTGCAAAAATTGCTGATTTCGGCGTTGCACGAATTGAGGCTCAGAACCCATACGAAATGACTGGTGGGGTTGGTACACCTTGGTACATGGCGCCAGAGGTAACCTGCTTTTATTGATTTGCAAACATCTGATATACAATAGTCTAACTGGATCATCATTATGCTCTAATTTTTCAATAAACGCAACTCATTTCACTAACAGGCTTTAGTAAATTCTATGACTATTCTTGTTTTGTTGGGGGTGTAGATTTCTACATTTTGAACGGATGATGAACAGTGATTTGGTGGCAGGTGCTTAATGGCAAGCCTTACAACAAGAAATGCGACGTATATAGTTTTGGGATATGCTTGTGGGAGATATATTGCTGTGACTTGCCTTTTCCTACTCACAAGATATCTGATGTATTTACTGGGATGGGCCGA
This sequence comes from Vachellia pachyceras, assembly GCA_025593235.1. Taxonomy (NCBI): domain Eukaryota; kingdom Viridiplantae; phylum Streptophyta; class Magnoliopsida; order Fabales; family Fabaceae; genus Vachellia; species Vachellia pachyceras. The sequence goes on from JANTPZ010003076.1 coordinate 779, forward strand.
CAGGTTTGCAATTTTTTTTTTCCTTCAAAGAGAATGTTGAGCTTATATACTATGCATCATGAACTGTCCTACATTGAATGAAACTGTTAAAACAGAATTTGAGACCAGAAATCCCAAGATGTTGCCCAAGTGCACTTGCAAGAATCATGCGAAGATGTTGGGATGAAGCCCCAGACAAACGGCCCGAGATGGACCAAGTAGTGAGGATGTTAGAGGCAATAGACACAAGTAAGGGAGGGCGCATGGTTTCAAAAGACCAGTCCAGTTTTTGGTGTTTCTGTCTCGGTGGAGCCTCTTAATTCTCTCCAACTCTCCCTTCGTCTTATGTTTCCACTATCCTTTTATTTTGTTTAGGGTAGAGCATGATCATTGGATTTTCATTTAGCTTGTTGGATGAACGTGTTTGCTCTGTATTGAAGATTCAAATGAGACTGCTATTAATAGGTCAACACTGATTCTGGACCATGAACATCAGTTTTGTTTTTTGTTTTTCAAGTGAGAAGAACAATTGTTGATTTTAAAAATTAATAAGGAGAATTGAGGATAAATCTAGTTGAAAAATTAATTATAGAATGAAACATTCGACACATATGTAACTGAACATCAGTTTTGTTTTTTTTTTCAGGTGAGAAGAACAATTGTTGATTTTAAAAATTAATAAGGAGAATTGAGGATAAATCTAGTTGAAAAATTAATTGTGGAATGAGATATTCGACACATATGTAACTGAGTTTTTACATTATATACAATTGAGCTTCATACATATAGTCTTATTCTCTAATTAATTTTTCTGGGGATTTATCTCCAATTCTCTCAAATTAATATCTATTTTACTTAAACTTATTATTTAATATTAGATAATATTGTGTGGGTATTTTGAGTATTTTGAAGAAGTACTAGTAACCTTTAAAGTTTATGATTTTAAATAAGAAAAATTAATTTTTAAAGACATTTGACTGTCAAGTGTCAAGTTTCAAGTGTTTTGTAGACACGAAAAAAAATTAATAAGTTGTTACTAATTTGATATGATTTTAAATTCCACCTTCAGCATACAATAATAAGAAGCATTCATTTTAAACGCATAGAGTTGAGAATTAGGATCAAACCTTCGCAGGATCAAGTCTAAAAGGGTTGGCCCGTTTAGTTTTGAATATTAAATTCCATACAGAATTTTAATGTGCAACCTATGAGATGCTAGCCCGCGGGCTTCAGACCCATTTAACCTTTCTCTTTTTTAAAAAAAAAATGCTTCAACAATTTAACAATATAATTTCTTTACTTGAAAATACAGAAAGTCATATTTAATTATCTAAATAACTACATCGACAACAATAAATGGCAAAATCTAAAGGAGGTTGAAGCTGTTCGGATCTATCACTCATCTATCCAATTATTTGTAAGATTGATAGTCCATTTAAACTTTGTAAATCAATTTTGATTATTTAAGGCATATGAATAATTAGTGAATCTAATATAATCTTGAAAATCCATTGTACTAAGATTTGAATTCCACAGTTGTATCACCTTCCTTTACAATTAAATAACAATATCAAAGTATCTATAAATTACATGCATAATCAATAATCACTTATATGCACATATATTTAATATATCACTAACCTATCAAAAAATACAAATAAGTAGTACATTATACATGTTCAGAAAATCATTGTACAAAAGTCAAAATGAACTATATATATATATGTCATTTATAAATAAAATTTTATTATCTTGAAAAACATACAAAAGCTTAGGCCAGATCAAAAAGAAAAAACAGTGTTTAGAAAAAAGTTACATCTAAATCCAATCACTTAGAAATATCCAGAACAAATGCTAGTAATTACATTGTAGTTAAATTGTAATTTTTTTCAAAATTTTATTGCTCAAAAGTTTTTTTAATTCAATATTGACTTGAAACTACTAAAATATATCAATGTTTTGTAGAAAAATATTAATGGTCTTTAATAATATAAAGCAACATTGTTACAATTTAAAACTTTGAAGTTAACATTGAACTTAAAAAAAAGTATCAACGTTGCTTTCAAAGAAAAACTTTTGAATATAAATTTGATTCGCTTAAACCGATCGATCATTTTAAACCTTTTTGGTCCATTAGAGTTGTCCCTATCGGGTCCGATTCCATCTCAGAGGTCAAAATCACAAGCTCAAACTTTTAATTAAACGGATTTAATCGGTTTGACCTGACGGGTTCTGTCCATTTTCTGACTCCACATCACATGTGCGTAGACCAAGTAATGGAGCAGTGGTTCCATTCCAATGGAGCGTACTATGCAACGTGGAGGGAGCTGGTTGGTCAAAAGCAAAAGCAAGTGAAGCTATGTGACATGTTGATGCTGTAGAGGCCCCCAATAGAGCCGTGTAAGGATTGAGGATTGAAGTAAGAGATTCCTTTGATTGCTTTTTAATAGTTAATGTTTGAAAATTGAAGATTGAAATGAAATGAAATGAAATTAAATGGTGAGATACAGATGCAGATTGTGGAATGATGAGGCAAACCATGGTGACAGATTTAAGTGTGAAGAAGGGAAGCGATCAGTGAAAGAGACAATCGCTGGATGAGCTTCTGGATTCCCTAAAAGTACGTTTAACAGTATTTTTTTGTAAAACGAAAAAATTCCTTTATATATTTACCTCGACTTATATAAAAGTACTTATTTACCGTGTTCCCAGACCAACACATTAATAATGTGACAGTCGACTCACGCGAAGCTCAGGCCCCAGACACTACATTCTGGGATGGAACACAACCTCTGCTCAGTTAAAAACTCACTTCTTTCTACTTCACCTCTTCTACATTCACATTTTGCATTTAGCTACCTTAATTCACAATACAAATTACCCATGCTGGTTTCAAACACCCCCCAACCCCCAACACAGAAAAGTATTTTGTTACCCTGTTTTAAAGATTAATCTGGACCCTGTAAATCAAAACAAAAGAAATTTTGTTTCGCTTTTGGGAAAGCCCATATTTGATTGGGACATTAAGCGGAAGAAGATGTGGGCGGAAATTTTGAGAAAATTGTTCCCACTGTTCCTTTTGTGATCAACAACCATCAACTCTTGTAACATGAATTGCTGATCAAAATTAATTAAAAACAGTAAATATTAATTTTTTTAAGCATTTTTATTCATGAAGATGATGAGCAGAAGAGAATTAGCAGAAAAAAAAATACATGGGAAAGACATATAATTAATTAGAAGTAAAATAAAAAAATAACAGCTTGAGGCATTTGGTGAATCAGCACTGCTCTCCAACGACGTCTTGGTTCTTCTGCTCCTACCACACCCTCCCAATGCCTTCACTGCTCACCGACTTCCTTCGTCAGGCAGGCGGCATTGCCGTAATTGACGGCGGCCTCGCGACGGAGCTCGAACGCCACGGTGCTGACCTCAATGATCCTCTCTGGAGTGCCAAATGCCTCCTTACCTCGCCCCACCTCATTCGTGAGGTACTCTTTCCCATATTGAAACTAACTGTTGCAGGTTATTATGGTTCTTGGACTTCAAAATTGTTTCCATTTTCCAATATCCACTCCAAGAGACCAGTGGGCCCTCCCTGGGAATTACCAATTTTCCGGAACCTGATGTTTCTGATTTAGCTGTTGGCACATTATATGAGCATCACATACGATTGATTCATATTAGGGAAACCCGTTAATATAATATGTTTATTTATTTTAAGTATTTATCCACCTGTTTTTCCTATTTTGCTCACTTTTATGAATTCCGTCTCCATATTGGCATTTTAAGGTGGTTTCTGAACCTGAAATTCACCGTTTATCTTTTAACTGGATTTATGACGGGTTTCTTTTTTGTTGTTGTCTGTTCTGTTTAGTATATTAATTGTAGGCTTTGGATAATTTACGGTTCTGCTTGCATTACCTTGAAAATGGTGCCGATATTTTAATCACAGCATCTTATCAGGTAAGTACTTTTTCCTATGGCTGCGGTTTCGTATGTTTGCTGTTCTTAAGACCGAACTTGGCCCAAGTTACTTGGTGCATAGGCCACCATTCAAGGTTTTCGAGCTACAGGCTATTCTAACGAAGAAAGTGAAGCCTTGCTCAAAAAAAGTGTCGAAATTGCTCTCGAAGTTCGACGCATATATTATGAGAGATGTGCTGCATGTTCTTCAGGAGATGAACGTGATGGTAAAGTTTACAAACAACGTCCAATCCTGGTGGCAGCATCAGTAGGCAGCTACGGAGCTTATTTGGCTGATGGATCAGAGTATAGGTGACATGACTTTCTTCGCTATTCGATGCATTAATTCTTATTTTCTTGATTTATGGTGGATGGTGCAATTTTTGTACGTGTTGAATACTGAGTTGAACACTGTCAGTAGTCTATATCTCTCGCATGTACGCTGTTGAGCTTATCTATTAAGAACTATATAAATGGTTTGGAAAAGGCATGGAGTTTTATGGACATACTCATAAACTAGTTCTGCCAATAATCACATTTTTTTCATATTTTCCTTTTAACAGTGGCGATTATGGTAATGGTGTCATGTTGGAACCCTGAAAGATTTTCATAGGAGAAGAGTTCAAATATTAGCAGATTCAGGTGCTGACTTAATTGCATTTGAAACAGTGCCAAATAAGCTAGAAGCTCAGGTATATTGGAAGCTTTGGAAATTTCGTGAACTGGAATCCTACATGGATAATTAGGAACTGAAAGTCCTGACTCAATTGGATTCTGAATTAAAATCTAATGTCTTGGTAATAGAAAAGGTTACGGATTTGAATTACTTAGACTTCTTTCTATACCACATATAACCATTGATTTATGCAAACAAAAGTTTTCAACAAAGCCTGTAAGAGCATGAAGCAATCCTTCTTGGAGGAGAAATCCGAAAATGTGTGTAATAAGACTTCTATTTCGGTTCTGAAATTTTTATGTCACTCTTACTCGTATTATTATTCTTCAAGCACCTTTGCAAATTCTGTGAACTGCAGCTAGAAGACTTTGTAACCCATCATGCAAGATGTCTGGAGAGAGAGAATAAAACAACTGATTTCAATATCTAGAACATTCTTTATTTTAGTCTTTCTCATGACTGAGGCTTTATTTCTGTCTCCTAACCTTTCACACCCTAAAAGCCCGTTTCTGAAATAGTCTTCCCAAAAGAATTTGGTCTCAAAATCTGCCATTTGCTCAGATTGATGACAATAAACTGAGAAAGTAGTAACTTTCCATTCTAGATAGGGTGTAATTACTGCTCAATTCGTCTCACATATTGTGTAAGCCACTAAAGACGAGAAGTATTTGAGAATATCATGGATAACATTAAGCTTGGAATGTTCATGTTCTTCACTTCCAATGATTTTTTTCCTTCTGATCTTGCCAGTCAATAACTATGCTTGTTTATTGTTTAGGCTTACGCAGAGCTTATAGAAGAAGAAAACATAAAGATTCCTGCATGGTTTTCATTTAGCTCCAAGGACGGAATTAATGTTGTTAGTGGTGATCCTTTAGCTGAGTGTGGCTCCATTGCCGAGTCATGCAAAGGAGTTATTGCTGTTGGAATCAACTGCACTCCCCCTAGATTTATACATGGATTAATATTATCGCTTAAGAAGCTATATCCTCAGGCATTCTAATACCTAATTGAGTGAATTATTTACTCGGGTGTATGAATATTGTGTGCGATTGAGCATGCCACAGCTGGATTATGGTCCTTCGTTTTCTCCATTTATTTTCTAAGCATGTTCATTCAGCCCCTTCTTTTCTTTGGGTTTTTTATGAATTACTGGAATTCATTATCTACCTTGCCCAGCTGTTTCCTTTTTGATCACCCGGTTATGATCTGGGTAGATAATAAATAGATGATGTTATGGGTATAAAATTGCAAAATATGACAGTGATTAGGTTTACTCTAAAACTGTATGCATATAGTTCGCTGACATAGATGTGACTAGGTTTTAACCCTGCACCTTGGTACAGTTTTTATGTTCCTGCTATTTGTTGCTTACCGAAAATTGCCACGTTCGTTCTTCCATTCCTGGTTTGCTGGATAATAAATGTTGGTGTTGGTGCTGGTGCTAATTAGTTTGTATATTATCAGGTGCCCTTTTGTAAAGTGTTTATCTTTGATTCACATATTAATCCTTCAGGTGACTACCAAACCAATTGTTATCTATCCAAACAGTGGGTAAAGCTACGATGGTGAAAAAAAGGAGTGGGTAGTAAGTTCCTTTCCTCTGCTTCTGCTGTTGCATCTTACATTGTTTTTCAAGGATCGAGAGGTCATATTCTTTTTAAAAGTTGAACAAATATAGGTTGCAGAGATAAAGTTGTGGCTTCTAAAAATGATTGTTAAAGAATTGGACAACGAGTGAAAATTGTTGCAAATAAAATGAGCAAGTACCGGATTCTTCATCATTAGTAAGATGATCCTGACGCATACAATTGTGGTCTGAAAAGCTATTTATTTTTGTGGAGGACTGGCAATTACTGTGTGCCTGCTTTTTTATGCAAGTTTACATATTTAAAGATATGGTATATGGTGAAATTGAACGAGTTATTTAATCGTTGATTTTAAGCCTTAACGGGCACACTGCATATGCGTTAGCTATTGTTTGATCTTGTCCAACAAGTGCAGTTTTCTCTATATTTTTGGAACACAGCTTTTTGTTGTTCAAGTTATGTTGTGTTCATTTTCGTTTTTGTTGCAAGTGCCTAATAGTTATATCAATCAGCGGGTCATCTTTGGTTTGGAAAGTTTGTAAGCTATGCATTTGTTGGAGAACAAGGATGACAAATTGCGATCTGTCCAATCATTTCAAAGCATTCCCTTTTCTAACAGCCCAAAAAGAAAAAAGCGGTCACTTTTGAGTTTGACTTGATTAGTGAATAATGAATGATATTATACTGATTGTACGTTGTTGATACAGGAAAATACGGGGGTTTCAGATGAAGATTTTGTGTCGTATGTAAATAAATGGTGTGAGGCGGGAGCCTCCCTTGTTGGAGGTTGTTGCCGAACAACCCCAGGAACCATCAGAGACATATACAGGACACTCTCCCGCACATCTGCAACTCTTGCCGCAGATTGACTTCCCTCACATATCAGGCATGGAGTTCAATGCGACATCTTAACATGTTTCAAATGCAAACAAGGTTGGCAGATGGTGCTGTGTCATGGTGCTCCTCTGGCCATTTTGAGACGGGAAGACCTTGCTCTTGCCCTTGATGCCAGCTCCACCTTCCACTTGAGGATCGTTAGCCCTGTCTCAGTCAAGATGGGTCTCAACGGAAAAATATTTGGTTTTTTGCCGCCGCTCTATTTAATTATCTAGAATAAAGAAGACTGATAATTGATATCTGAACCTCTAGACCTTCTAAAATGTCATGTTGATCTTTTGTTTGACAATGTTCAAATTGTGACTATAGCTGCATCTTAAATTTGCTCCTCTAGTCAAATCACAAGTTCGTTAACAGTGATGTCAAAGAGAAATAATTACTCTACCACAACACTAGCTAGGAGAATTATTTTTTTTTAATTCAATTGAATTATGGGATTTAGTGGCTCTGAGTGAAGGAAGCACATCATCTAAGGAGTAATCTAAAGATGCGTCATAACAGAAATGAAAGAGGAAACAAGTATTTATTTTTAAGCTCAAATGCTCATGCCATCTCAATCGTGTACTATCTAAAGGCTAAAACTACAAGAATTGCAATTTCAAATTTCCCTTGAGACCATAGTGGATTATCCCGAGTTTTTCAAGCATCGAAAAAAACCACGGTTACAACTCAAAGCCACATCTTTTCGGCCCATGGGAGCCGGATGACAGTACCATTTTACACGACAAAGAGAATCTTAGGTTAGTACATCAAGTATCAAAACCGGAATATATACCACTATCCCTCAACAACCTCTTCTCTTCTTCAACATAATTTTTCCCTCGGCTTGCCTGACCAAGCTCTCTTTTTTTCTTCTCCTTCTGAGAAAAGGAGACGTTCTTCTTTTCTTTCCGAGTCTGAACTGTTGAAAGCTGCTCTCCAAGGGATATGGCAGTTCTTGTTTTCTGTCTTTCTTCATATGATTCTTCAACCTCTTTGTTCTCACGCCTTTCCTTTCCAGTGGACCAAGACCAATCTTGCTCCTTGTCCCCTTCTTTTGGTGGGGGTACGTTCAAGACTGAAGGTCCACCTTTAAATCCATGTCGCTTTAAAGCGTCAAAATCAATAACTCTGCTTTTCTGCTCTCTAGCTTTATCTGTTCACACAGATAGCAAAGTAAAATTACATAGGACCACAGCCGGGGAGAGAAATTTCAAGATGATGCTGAGCTTCAAAATCACTAGAGGATGAAGCTATCAGAAAATATAAGTTCTCAAGCTGGGAACTTCATCATCTCAAGGCTACCATTTTGCAGTTGCTGAAATTTCTACTCCACACTATTATTTATTATCTTTCAACTACCATTTTGGAAGGGGTAATTACATTTCCCTTCCACAGTAAAAGTCCAATAAGTCCTGTCCTATATGTTAAAAAATAATATCTGAAACCAACAAACCACACCACAGCAAAGAGTTACAAGTATGATGGCCATCGATCGATATTCCAATGATGAATATCATATCTATCAATGAGATATAATTTGGGTGATATCGACACATTTCTTCACAAACTACAAATATTTGTCATAATCACAGTGGACATCAATGCACATTGATTGGTCAAGGAACAGGTATATCTGGAAGCTGAATACAATTAAGATTCGGTTGTGTATTTAACTAGCAATGGAAAATTTATTGCGAGGTAGAATATGTTTAGCTTTGGCATACATTACACTAGGCATCAACTGAAAAAAGGTTATTCTTGGCAAATACCTTTTGATTTTTTCTTTCCAGTTTCACTATTGTGCTCGGAATCTGAATGTAATGAAGAAGATTTATCTGATGACGATTCCTCGTCATCATCACTCCAAGCCATTGCCCTCTTCATGGTAAGAAAGCTGTCAAAAAATCAAAAAATATAAAGGATGTGATCAGATTGTTTCCTTGAACTTGATAATGAAACAGACACAGAACAGTATTAGCCCCTCGAGTTTTGTCAAACAATCCCAATAACATTGTTTACCATGGCCCTCACAAAACAAGAGAAGGATAACTAAAACCTTCAAAATTCTCTTGCTAAGAAGCGCAACATATGAATGTCATAAGGCATTCACAATTCACACACAAATGTACAGCATTGTGATTCAACAGCAGCGCTATCATGAGGGTTTTGTAATCAACGGGACAGCCACCAAATCAAATAGAGTATACTAGCAAACATGTTAACATAAATACAAGAATAGTGGCAAAACAGAACCATCCAAGACAGCATAAGAGATGGCATAGTTATTGAGATCCATGATTAGTCTGTGGGACAAAACAAGGAAGAAATGTCATGAAGCCCATGGGAAAGGGTGCGACGTGCAAAGCATTTTGACATGTAGGAAGCCTCATTGCTTCAATGAAATCAGCAAAACTCTAAGACTCCAACACCCCCCCCCCCGGCAAAAAAAATAAAAAAAACAACACCACCAGCAAAGAAATAACAGAACTTTGAAAGCAATTTGATAAAGGCAAATCTACAAGACGTATGACATCCGATCTTCAGAGTGCCAAAAAACTTTATTCAGCCACAATATAAAATCATTAACTCCAACACTGAGAAACGTGAGAGAATTCGAATTCAGTTGCTCTCCTATCACTTAGAAGATGTTGAAAAGAATACCAACAAATTTCGCATAAATAAATCCATCAAAACTTGCGTAAATCATCAAACATACAGAAAATCCGTCAAATTTTTTCATATATCCATTAGAATCATTGCAGAGGAAGGTACTACACCGTACAGCAATGTGAAAAAAGTCATAAATTTTCAAGAGAAGGGACTTCAGCAAAAATTACAGCGGAGAGACTTTGCTTCGACGAAGGAATTATGAACCAACAAGCCTTGATCAGTTTTCAGCAACAACAAGAGAACCCACTTACTGGAAGATTGATTCTATGAGCAAGGACACAACAACATAGGAAATATTGCGCTCTCTTGTGACAATCACAATAATGAAGGACTATGGTCAACAAACGTAAGATGACAGTAAATTTCAGTTGACCAATAAGAAAACACAGAAGCACAAAGCGAGAGCTGGAACCAACAAGGAAATCTGAAAGATTACCGTGACAGAGATGAAGCCTGGACTTCGAATTGAAGCTAGATGAATTCCCACGGAGACGGGCTTGAACAGAGCGGAGGCTGAAGGGGGAGGATTTGGGGATTTTATTATTTTGGTCCATAATAATTATAGCACTTTGTCCACTTCATCCTTCTATAAAAGCAAATAATAACTAATATTTCATAAATTATTTTTTTACTATCCTTTAAATTTACAATAATTTTTAAACTAATATTTATTCAAAGGAATCATGAGGAGTCATGGGCTAACTCTATATTTGAAATAAATAATGAAGGAGTAAATATTCACCCAAAGAAAATTTGAATTTTATTGGATTTTTAAATAGAGACCAATCGAATATGGTAATAAGAGAAAAAACAAAAAATAGATTCCTTAGAACCTTGTAACATGAGAAAACAAAAATTTTTAAAAATGCACTTTTAGTTCTTTATCCTTGAAACTATTAGTTTCACTTAACAAAAAATACGATTCAAATAATTTAAATGGTATAAAACATGCTTAAATTTTAAAGTTTAAAAACAAATTTATTAAATAATTAATGTCAAGTATTCTTTAACATAATTAATTGAAAAAACACTATTTAAATTTATTGAGTTCATTTTTCGTTAAATGAAACTAACGATATTAAGATAAAATATTAAAAATGTACCTTTTAAATTTAAAGGATTAACTTGAAATCTTATCTAAATTCAAATTATCAATTCTCACTTTAGTTTTATTTTCACTTAAAATTAGTTAACACCCATCTAATAAAATAAATAGATTGAAGTACCAGAAGTGTACAAGTATGCCTTTTATTTTTGAAATACTTCTACCTTAATTAGTCGTAATATTATGACTTATGATCATGTTATGTGATATGTTGTTTATGTAGGATAACATGCGAGGCCCACCATTAATATTTTAAGTTCTACCCAAGACTTTGGTCATTGAATAGGTTGGGAGAGTAACTCAACCATTGGTTTTCATCCATTTATAAACTTCACATTGTCTTATGAAACAAAGTTGCTAAAGCACAATAATGAGAAACTGTCAGATACTAAACTATTTGAAAATTGATTCACTCTATTATAACATATTAACCCATTTTATTTCAAACTTAATAAAAGAAGGAAGATAGTATAAAATTTAATTGATGAGTTGACCCATCCGAAACTTTTACCGGACAGGTAATGAATTTGGTTCACTAGCATGATTAGCGTAGTGGGATTGAGTTTTATTACCACTCTATCTAACAACAGCAACAACAAATATGAAGTACTGAGTCAGTTAGCATCCAAAGCATATGCTCATTGGATCTAGCCTGCTTCTCTTCTTTGGACCCATCTTTACCAGGCGACAAGCCTGTTCTTTCCCTCAGCCTTTCCTCTAGCATCGCCCTTAGAATATGTTAGTTGATCAAATCTTTGAATTCAGAGTAACCTCCTCTGTTTGTGAAGAGCGTGAGGAGGGGTGAAAAGATTAAGCCATTCAAAGATTTTGACGAAAAGAGAAGGATTGAAACTTGAAAGGCCCAATTTGGGAGGTTCAAAGCTTAATTTATGAGAACCATGTAGGAGAACAGGGAGTGAATAGGTTTTTAAAGCTGAAAAGAGAAAAAGAAAACAACAGAATACAGTTAATTTATACACTCAAACCCTCAACAGAGGAAGATATACTTTGGCGAAAGTGGAATTAAAGATGCATCATCCTTTGACTGCCTCGTTCATCTATATAATACTACATCGCCAATACCTATTGGATCTACACCAGTTGAACAGTTAATTTTTAACAGAGGAATCCTGTAAAGGTCTCGTTTGTGCCTTGTAGTATTATCTTTTGCCCAAAAAAGAAAACGTATGTGGGATTCTTTCAAATATGGGAAAGAAGGAAAGGAGTGTCTTAGAATGATGAAATGCAATGAGATGGACAGGGTTCAAATAATTGAATGGCTCCATCAGTATGACAACCACGTGCAAGATAAGATATAGGTGGTAGGATAGAGTGTAGCATACGAGCAAGGTAAATTTAAAACGCCCCCCCATCCCCCAAAAAATTCAGGGGAGAAAAGGACTAAGAGGGCGCAGTCAGATGAGGAATGATTGAGATTTCATTATTGGATGTGAATATGGAATTTTAAAAAAGAATGTAATCACAAAATGGTTTTAATAACACGAATCTGTAATAATTTTTACACTAAAATTTGTTATTATTCATTGTTCTCTTACTGTGTACTTTTTTATAACTGCATTTTTTTTCTTGAGCTCTCATACCAATTTCTCCCTGAATATTACCCTTGAAGGATTATGGGAATGGGATCCCACTGGTCCATCACACAGCCACACTAGTAAATTTCAACCGCTGAAGATGTTGTTTTAAATGAAATCTTGCAGCTCTCTTCTCTTCTTTGTATGATTCCAGAGTTGCTGACACCTCATACACATCACAACTGAATTTATGTGATGTTTTACTGTTTCATATAGAGGGAGTGGCACTCCCATGCATGTGATGTGCCTTCCCAGATGTGATTATGTGTTCTGCCACTGTTCCCTATTGATCCCAAAAAAAAGAAATATATAAAATAGGAGATCATTTAAAAGACTGTTTGAGAATATCTTTTACGGAGTTCGAGGTAAAACATATGTTTTTAAGAAAATATTTTGGGAAGACGGCTTTTATGAATTCCAAAACAATAATTAGATTTTGAAATGTGATTGTGTTTAGGAAGTTATTGATTTTTACGGAATTCGAAAAAAAAAATAAGAAAGAGGGAAGAGAAAGAAAGAAAAATAAGAAAAGAAAAAATTTACTATGAGAAAGTATGTAATTTAATAAAAAAATAGTTTTGTAAAATTTTAGATTTATAAAAGTATAAGTACTTAGAATAAAATTTAAATTTTAAAAAGAGGCCTCCAACTAGCTCTGAGTAAACACAAACACACAAAAACTTGCATGTGAGTGCGTGTATTATAAGTAAACACAAATCCTTTATTTGGTATTGGAACCCACAACGTGGTAGTCTAGTAAGGTTGCTCAAGTACTCTGCCTCCTCATAGCTCTGTGCCGTCAACTTTATTTGTTTAATGCTTCTATTTCATCCTCTTCATCTTTTGCCTTTGTTTTTTTTTTCTGTTTAAGAAAAAAGAAATCACAATTCCAAGCGCAAAACTTGCTATTGCAAAAATGCAAGGATCAAAATATATGCATGTATGTAAGGGAAAAGACCAGGTGGCATAGCAGACACAGTTTCCCACATACTGTGGCATTAGCGTAATAAAAAAGGGGTTGAAGACTTTAACAGAGACGTTACTTTGGTGCCTAGGTTCTATTAAACTAGGATTTTTGTAGACAGTTTTCACAAAATTCAAGGAGATCGCGTGGCCTAAGCAGCAAGATCAAACCTCCTCGTTGCCTAACAAGATCCTACATTCGTGTGAAAACTGTATTCAAGTGCTCTCCATTGGAGGACGCGTCCTCTCCCTCAAAAGCATGATTTCAAATACATGAACCCATGTGCATTTTTAGCCAACCAAGTGTGAATTCCTCAGTACAAGAACAACTGAACAAGGAACACCCCCCCGGGGGGGGGGCCCAAACAAATTCATGTATTTGCCCTTCTGTCTTCTTGGCCACCACTCTAACATTCAATTCCATGCCTGTGAGTATTGTTTTGAGCAAAAAGCAATGAATTAATGGGGTTTTAGAGGAGACATTTGCAGAACCAATGAATTCTTCAAAATCAATTTCACAGGCCAAATTACACAAAAAAAAAATCACTTTCAAGCATGAAACATCCCCCAACCAAGCAGACATACCTGAGGCTTTATAGATATTTACCCGATCAAGTAGGGAACACGAACATGAAAAAATTGTTTTTTGTGTGTAAAAGACATGTTAAAATAAGAGTGTAAAGAAACAGACCCTCTCTTTATCTTTTACTCTTTCTTTAACTGCTTTCTCATTTAACAAAGACCAAATGGAACATGGGTTACTCACAAGTACTACTGCCTGTGCTTGGGCATTACCAAACCATCTTTTGGTGACTGTGGGTTGGCCTGGAAGAGACAGAGAGTCCAAGCAGGTTTGGCGAGTGGGTAGGCACTGATCAATACAACCACAGCCTCTAATTAGGCTCGGCCTCGGTTTGATTTGAAAGCCCGAGAGAGAGTGAGTGGCCGAAGCTTGCCTGCATCAACTTTATTCTCCTACTAATTCCATACTTGGTTCTCGATCTCGACGCCGAACGAGTTTTTGGAAAACTCTCTCTCTCTCTCTCTCTCAGACTCACACCCCCCCTCTCTTTATGTAGTCCGTCTACATTGTCTTTTTCTACACTCTCAATTCCATGAGTTCAACATTGTCTCCCTATTCGCTTCTTCCCTTCCAATTCACTTTCTTTCCTCTTGTTTTGTTGTTCTCTAGAGACAGAAACACAGGAGTGGAAGTGAAACGACGTCCTAATACGTGCTTCGATTTGTAACTGTATTCGGAACCACATTGTTTCATTCTGTTCCTTAAATTGTTTTCCCCACATTACCTGAGAAACAGAGGTTTGCCCCGCTTTTGTTCTTCCCTATGGTCGCTTGCCAGACTTTCAGCACATTTATTTGTCTCCCTTCTGCTTCGAATTGTTTGAATTGATAAATGATCAGAACCAGGAACAGGAGTTCGTGTTTCAAGGATACTGGTTCAGAACTGAAGTTTAGTGAAGTCGTTTAATCTCCTGCTCCATTTGTCATCCTCTGAATCCTCTTTAAGCCAAGACCCGAGAGATTAAGCATAGTAAACTGCGAAGGAATACGTATACTTATCGTTATTGAATTAGAGATAGCTATATGAAGTTTTCTTAACAATGAGACATGAGAACTCAAAGAAAAGCAAGGTTTGGGAAACTCCAGCTCTCCTATAAAATCTGTTTCATTTATATTCTTAGATCAACGGTTGACTCTTTTTGTTCTTCGTGAAGTTTTCGTGGCCTAAAACATTGGTCAAGAAGTGGTTCAATATCAAGAGCCAAGGCGAAGACTTTCAGGCAGACGATGTCCTATGCGGAGGTGATTGGTTGATTCCCCCATGATTTGAATGTAGTTTAGGGCTCCTTGATTTGGAACATTAGCTTCTGTGCGTCAAACAAAAAAACGAGATTTGTCTTGCCTCTTATAAACTGAATTTTCCATATATTCTTCAGAACCTGGAACCCGCTTGCATCATTGTTTTGCAGCTATGTAGAACGTAATGTCTGGTTTTAATCGGGCCTGTTCTTTTTCCGCTGAGATCTGATCTCTATTGTTTCATTTGTTCAATAGTTTCCCAAGAATGCCATAGTTTTTGTTTCAATGGGCAGGATGATAAAGGAAGTACACGGCTTTATATGGTTTTTCTTTTTCAGGTGTTCATGAAGAGTGGAGGAGCAACTATCCAGAGAGGGAGGCATGCTCTATCAAGAGAAGCAAAACAGGTTCAACAGACACCTTGGCATGTGTTATTGCTTAGGAACATGACATTCTTAAACCCCACAAACATAAAGATGAAAACAAACTTCTTAGGCACTTGTATTGTAGTTCCCTTGCTCTGGTTTATTTCTCCCGCTAATTTATCTGAAACGAGTAGTCTTCTTGATGCATAGGGAGATCAAGCAGCAGGAGGCGCTCAAACAAACTGTGGCGGGGTAAGGTTGACTTTGATGCTTCTCAGGTTAAAGATGTGCATAATTATAGGTACGCTTCATGTTCCAATTTATTGCCCTAATTTACCGTCTTCATTATTAATATGAATAGAAATTTTAAAAAAAAAATCTATATTCTCATGTATTCTTCCTGTTTTATGGATGCAGGATCTTCGTTGCTACTTGGAATGTGGCTGGAAAATCTCCCCCAAGCTATTTGAATCTTGAAGATTGGCTCGACACCTCTCCACCTGCTGATATCTATGTCCTTGGGTAAATTACTGATCATGTAATCTCCCTTCAGTTACGTGAACGATCGGGACTTAGATTTTTTCTTTTTCCCGATGTAGGTTTCAAGAAATTGTACCACTTAATGCCGGTAATGTATTGGGACATGAAGACAATGGCCCTGCTAAAAAATGGCTAGCTCTCATTCGGAAAACTCTAAACAGTCTTCCTGGAACGAGTGGGGGATTCCACACTCCATCACCAGTCCCTGACCCACTTGTAGAGTTAGATGCTGATTTTGAGGGATCAATGCAGAAGAAGGAAACCTCTTCCTTCCACCGGAGATCCTTCCAATCCTTAAGTCGTAGTATGAGAATGGACAACGACATGTCCCTGTCGCAGCTCGATCGCCGCCTCAGTGTCTGTGATAGAATGATCTTTGGTCATAGGAGCAGTGACTATGATCCCAATTATAGATGGTGTTCCTCAGATGATGAAAATGGACCTGGGGATTCCCCAGTTATAACCCAATATTCACCAACGTCATACAGTACTTCCTTCTCTGCAGAGGACAAAGATAGATCTACAGGGCACTCGAGATACTGTTTGGTTGCCAGCAAGCAAATGGTTGGGATATTTTTGACAGTCTGGGTGAAAAGTGATATCAGGGATGAAGTTCACAACATGAAAGTGTCTTGTGTTGGCAGAGGATTGATGGGTTATCTTGGAAACAAGGTACAGCATTGCATCTTATAATGTATAATTTTTCCATGGTATAGTTTATAATGAGGCAAACAAGGAGGAAAAAATTGTAATCTCTTCGTTTTTTCAGGGTTCAATTTCGATTAGCATGTCTTTGCACCAAACAAGCTTTTGCTTCATCTGTAGTCATTTGACTTCTGGACAAAAAGATGGCGATGAGCTAAGGAGAAATTCAGATGTCTTTGAGATTCTTAGAAAAACAAGGTTTCCCCGGGTTCATGGCATGATTGATGATAATTCTCCTCAGACAATTCTGGAACATGAGTAAACCCTCATCTCCATTTTCAAATCCTTAACTTATATGTGGTACTTGAAACATTTGAACCTCAATTAAATTGACTCAACTTATTTTTTTGGTTTAATTGGTGTAGTCGAATAATTTGGCTCGGGGATTTAAATTATCGGATAGCACTTTCTTACCGCACAGCAAAAGCCCTTGTTGAGATGCGAAATTGGAAGGCATTGTTAGAGAATGACCAGGCATGATACTTTTGTTATTCCCCTCCAGCTAATTCTGATTTC